>CM032884.1:3040000-3055000 GCA_019176425.1 Megalops atlanticus | reverse complement strand
CTTGTAAGAACCAATTTGAGCTCACTTTCAACACATAATACATTACTTAATGGAACATAATTGTGCATAATTATAAAGGAGATTTTTTTTTACACTTAATTAAATAAAGTATTGTATAAAAATACTGAATGCTACCAATACATTTTGTTCTGTGTTTGATGAACTTCACTAAGGACATTCCTCCATTAATTAGGAGAAATATTTAAAACTTAAAGGAAATGTTTTACACTTTCATTCTGAATTCTGCTTTTAAGAATCAACTGCGACTGGGCGGATGTGATTCCTATACTCACAATACAATGTAAAAATCACTCATTTTCTGAGGTCTACCTGGTTGAATGTTAGCCTATGTACAAACACAAATAACTAAGAGTTAAAGTTAGTCTTGTGATGGATTTTGCATAATATGACAGCTGCACAAGATGCTTATGAATTCACCACATCTCAGGCAAGCCCTCGGTGTGTAAAAAAACCTTTACGCTCTTTACCTGCATGGTTAATGAAGCAGCAACATGCAGCCGCGCCACCCTCAGCCCGGCTGGCGTGGGGGAGCAGATTATCCCAGCTGCGGTTTTTGTTATTGGTGTGTTTTATTCATTTCATACCCATCATAACTTATTCAACAGCCTTCCCTGACAGATGACATCCCCTCTCCCTCTTCTCCAACCTCAATCCGCAGCGGTTTCTCCTCCTCCTCCACGTGGACCATTAGCGCGCGCGGGGACACGCGGACTCCCCTCCACGCGCTGCGGCCAGCGCTGTGAAGTTAACGGTGTGGAATCCTGATGACCGGGCTCCGCGCGACGGCTCCGCGCGCGATCTTCCCATTCCACTCAGGTGCGGGAGAGGGAGAGGCGTGCGTCGTGTACACTATGATGGCACCTCATTCTCTCTGTAGACACAGCTTAAAACTGATCAGGGCGAAATCCTCGGCAGCATTAGCCAAATCTCCATAATGGTGTAACAAGCGTAATCCTTGACCTCGCGCTTGAGAGTGATAGTTTATGAAAAGTCAATTTTCAATTCCCTCCATTAAATTCGCCGACGCTAAAGGACACAGTTGATTTTTCTAGCCCTGTTAAACTTCTTTTCCCCCTGTTCCTTTCAAAATGATATGATGACTTGTAAATAGGGAACGCGGAGGTACCGTGAAATTGATAGGAATTGAGAGCCCGGCTGTCACAGCCCAATTTATCACCCGTGGTTGTAGCTTTTTTTTTTCGCTCCGCCATAATGCTCGTGCTGAGAAACATCACGCGCTAGACTGGCGCTACGAGGCACTGCCAGACCCATCAATCAGATGCATCGATTACAAAATCTTCCCGGGAAATAAAGGCATTTCATCAAAGCTCTCCCTCTCGTTAATTTAGACCCGCACGCGAAAAAGCGTAATTCCGACACACCAAAGGGCACGTCTTAATTGATAGAGGGATTTGCAGATCATCGATTTAAATTTGGGATATCACTCCCGTACACAAGGCTGGATTAAACTCCCCTGCTCGAAAGTCTCCGAGAATTAATACTGAAGTGTCAGCCTGGCAAGTAATGATGTATACTTAGCTTTATGTGCGGTTGAGTGTGCGTGCCTGTGTCTGCCCGTGTTCTCCCCCCCTCCCCCGTCGTTTTCTCGCTAGAACAGGCATGGCAGAGAGCAAACGCTGACTCAGTGCGGGTTATAAATTGTAAAATAAATCAAAAGACGCAGAGAGCAGACTTGATAAAATCCTCCGACAATTGAATGATAAATTCGCAGGCCTTGCCTGGGTGTGCCGTGGGCTGCCTGGAGGTTATTGCTGTGTACTTTATCCACTCGCGGCCATTCATCACCTCGGTGTGCTGGCGGCCATACTTAAGGAGGGCGCCGCTTCCCCCTCGGTGACAGGCAGAGAAAGCCGCGCAGCGCGGCTGAGCATAGGGGACTAAAAAGCATCGCCATCGAGCGATATTATCATACACTTACCAGGATGATGTCCTTATCTTTTATCGTTATTATTAAAATACGTTTGCTTTTCAGAAGCCTGTATCCGGGGCGAATCATATCGCTTACGTGTCATTCATTGATACAGCTGGATATTTACAGAAACAGTCCAGGTTAAGCACCTGATTTAAACCTTTCAGTGGACTACCTGGGAGTCAGACTGGCAAACTGTTGGCTAGGTGCATTCTCCCTTACTCCCTCCTCACAACGCTGGCCTTTTAAAGGGTGTTTTTCATTGTGTATCTTTGTACATTACATATTTTAGTGTATTCAACACTTCCAATATTTTTTCTGTCTTTGTTCTCTGTGGGATGGTAAAAGTGCTTAAGAACCAGATCTGTCAATTTGCTCTGAAGTTGTTAGGAACATGGAAGTGACAGCTGTGTGGATAAGTGTTTAGACAGCCAAACACAGCCAAACAGACCAGAGGACGTGCTGCTGTATCTCTGGGTATTATTCATGTACTGGAATGTCTCCAGCCAGATTACCAGCAGTAACAGAGGTTATCTCCATCACGTAAATGAATAAGGCAACAGTGTAAAGGCTTTTGACCGTATTGTGATTTGCCCTGGCTGAGCATCGGTTTAAGAACAAAGAAGGATATGAAAGCATAACTGATCATGAGCATATCAGGAGAAGTGCTTAAGGGACGGACTCTGTAGGGATAGCCCCATCTGATCTAATTCATTATTATATCTCCATAACTTATTCATTTAAGCCGAGACTTTGATCCAGCATGAAGGAGTTACTCTGGATCTCATCTATCTGCGCAAGGGCAACCCAGGTACCAAAGGCTGCCCGGACGTGTCTGAATTCCGTTCAGACTGGGTGTGAACTCTGACCTTTCCATCCCAGCCCCCAGGGCCTCAGCCACTCCTCTCTCCAGGCCCGCCAAATCCGCTGTCCTCTAAAAATATTTATGGAACAATGAACAGTGTCACGGGATCACATCCCTATCTGGTCACCCCTTTCAGAAGCCCGTCCTGCTGAATAAACAATTGTCTTCCCTCTACAAAAATGACAACCTAAAGGGGAGAGCCACTGCAAGGCATCCGTTATTGTTGCTCAGTGATCTATACCGGCATTGACAAAACACATTCATTCTCCCACCGCACAGTGGCTCTTCATCCTGCCAAACGAGGACCCGGGTGATGAATTCCTCCCAGGACGCTCCGCTCTGACAATGCAGGCGTGGCTGGCAACAGGCCTCGCGGTACAGCTGGAATCTGTTTCAGAGCATTCTGGGAAGCATCACGGCTCCCATCTCTGCGTCTCTGGGTATATCTAGAGTACATCGCTCCAGTTTAACAATTAAACCCTGAATCAAAGCTCGCATTACCAAACTGTTTTGATCATTCCGCAATGGCGCCGAGTTCAGGTGAGGCGTTTCAAATGAAGATCAAAAGAAAGGGCCTTTAAAAAAAAACCTTCAGAAAAGCTGAGCTCCGTCTTATTCCCTTCGCCCCTCCAATTATTAATATTTGATTTGATATGAAACAAATAAAAGCAGCCAGATGTCAGACAGGCTTCCATCAGAATGGATGTCTGTCTCCCCCCCTGTCTTCGAAGCACCCGGTGAGAAATGTCCCAATCCGTCAAGCTCGGATCCGCATGTCCGCCTCGGAGAGAGGCTTCATCAGTCAAAGCCGAGAGGCGCGGCCCGGGGCGCCCTTCGTTTCGCGGCTCCGTAAGCAGGGCTGCTCCGCAATCAATGCCTTTCCGACGGGGAGAGTGGGAGGGGCACGTAGGCGCTCCAGTCTGAAGGGAAGCACTCCTGTCCCCCCCCAGGAGGTGCATAAGAGGGAATTTGGGTAGCGTGAGGTCAGCTGGGAGATGTCCCCGAGCAAACACAGCCTCCCCTCCCCAAAGCCCTGAACTCCCAAAACCCTAGCAGGCAGAGAGACTCATTCCCCTCTCCCTAGGATTAGATACAGATTTTAACCTGCGTAGCTCTTTCTTAAGATGGCTGAACTTGTGATCCCCGATGCAAAGTGGGGACAGGCTGTTGTGTAAAAGCATTCATGTGAACTTAAAAAGGTAAAGTGGGGATTCCTGTTTCCAATCCTCTTCAGCCCGACTGACAAACGTGGACATTGCAGGGACTTTCTTTTGTCTGCACAAGAACACACTGTCACTTTCACCAGAAATAGCGAGGCGAGAATATTTTGTTGATAGTTCAGAATAAAATTTTATCATCAGTATTTTGCATAGTTTTCACTCCTTATTCTTCTGCTTTTATAATGGCTGGTCATCAGTCTGTGCAGCTGCTGACAAACAAATTTTCCTGTGGGGCTATTATATTTCTATTCTATTAAAAAACAGAGCAAAACATCTAATGCTACTGTACACCCTTATGAATCAGCTCAGAACTGAATGAAACTGCATAATGGTACTGCAGAAATATGCTGAATGTGAAGGTGTTTTAATGTATTTTTTTGCTTTCAGTATTGTAAAAAGTGTTGATTGAGTCCATAAAGAACATTGGATAATTTGCTTGTAATCTAGAGACTTGTGCACGCAGGTCATTTGGAGGGCATCTGTTGCAATCTCTCGCCCAAGCCTTGATGGCCATTGTCCTCAAAAAGCACAATTTTATGCACCACAACCATCAAAGTACCATAACCATCAAACATCAAACAAATTGGTCAATTTCACAATTTTTTTTGCATCATTTTAAAGTTTGAGCTCTGCTATCCTCATGAATTAAGCATAATCCAAGTTTGCAAATTTTGACTCATTTTTACTTCACTCCAGCACACGTTAATGCTGTAATTTCTGACTGACTCCGAAAGCACCAGAAGCAGTCTTCACCTCTGCAGAAAATGCTTTAAGATGTTTAGAAACCAGGGCCCAAAGTCCCACTCTGTGAATACGTAATAAAGTTTTACAGAAATTCTTCTGTCATCACTCTTCATAAATATGGATATTTGAAGACTTGGGGGTATTGACAATAGTGTGGGGAATTTTTCAGGAAACCGTATTTACCATGGAAAGGTAACTCTCATGCTCATTCAGTTGTCCCAAGCTTATTGTGTTCTTGTCAGCAGTGACTTAATGTGCTGGAGAATTTTTGATGAGAGTTTTGTGGCTTTTTGGCCCCACGTATCAGGTGAAGGGAAGGGAGGGTATAGATTCCATATCCATAGAATCCATAACCATAGAGTTATCGAATTAACTGTGTTGATCTGGGATTGTTTTATTTAAATCTGAAGGGGCTTGAGCTCTGATAGCTCTCTGATTAGTGGATCAGGTTAATTTGTATTAATCCAAATGACCTGCGAATGACGCCGTGCATCAGGGCCTGACCGAACTTTGTCGGAGTGATCTTTCAGCTCGTCAGCGGAGACACAGCTGGCAGGCGAGGCATTTGGGGGAGCAGCCTGTAGCCACTGACGGGATGCGTGTTGATTAAAAACCCGCTGCTCCGTGCAAGGGCTTGTGGGAGGAGAGCGCCACAGCTGTTTAAACGGCTGAATGTTTTTTCTTTTTTTCTTTTGCTGCCGGCTTCTCTCGGTTCTGCCTTCCAGGGCTCGGTCCGCTGTGCAGCTAACTTGTGGAGGGGGTTATGGGGGGGGAGTGAGAGAGGGAAGGGAACCAGAGCGCCGTGCCTCACGTGGCCAGCTGGTCCCGATAACGGGCCGAGTCCTCCCTCTCCCAGCTCGGTGTGTGGCTCCAGGTCTGTTGGACGAGGCGCCCGCGCAGAGCAACTGGCGATGCAGATGGTCACTTTGTCGTCGGCGGCGAAGCGGCCAGGGGGGGTCTTTGATTGGGCTGGTAGGTTTCCCTCTCCCTCTCCCTCCTCCGCCGCACCGGAAATGTCAGCTGGCCTTTTACTGCCAGCTCGTTTGAGTTCTGGGTTTGTAACAGCTGGGCTTACGTAGCGCTGCTATAACCATGGGGACAGAGCAACTTCACTGCTAGCGGATTTGAATCTCCAAAGACAATTAGAGTAAAATACATGGTACATGTTTTAGGTTTGGGACAGACAGGGAGGAACATCAGGCTGCCAAACTGAAACAAAGGCCTTGCTGTGAGGAGCCAATTCATTTAGAAAACAGAGCACCACCTCTTGAGTTGTAAAAGAGTTTTTTTTATATATAATAAGGATCTGTTTCAAAACACATTGTTTCATTTGATGAATTGTCTTCATTGATTTGTTTCCAACAGACATTCATAACAAGAATGTATAATTGTTCCATATACAAAAAAGTGAAAAAAAGTGAAAAACAAGATAATACGTGACACAGATATAGCCTTGCCTCCCTCCCCCATCCAACCAAGCCACATCACAAAACAAAAAACAAAGAAAGAAACAATCTGGTCTAATTAATCTATTCTAATCAGTTGACCTTTGGCCATAATTAGTCAAGTAGATGGTGATGAGAAACTGGCCACTTATGGGATGCACTAACCTCCCAAAACCCTACAGGCAGAACACAGGGTGCATCACGCAAAGCACTGAGGGAATCTTTGCCTGTGGCCTCTTCACACGTTCCCACGTTACCTCACCTCCCCCCTGAGCCGAGTGCCTTCCCTCCCTCTCAGAATGCAAGGCTTCAGCTGAGGTGTATCAGTCACCAGGGCGGCGGGGATTTCACAGCCCCTGCACCCCCCAAAAAACCTTAGGCGAATACGCGCTGAGAGAGGGAGAGCCAGAATGTTTGGAGACTGTAAAGACTGCGTCCGCGCTGATACCTTCCTGTCTGGATATTTTGCGGCATTCTTTGTTCCATCCTCCCAGTGAAATGTGTCTGTTGAGAGAGAGAGAGAAACTGCATGCCTGCTTCTTCACTCATTTCCTTTGTCTTGTAAGTTCGGCTTCTTACAGTGAAGAGACTGCGAAGAACCATCAACCAGCAAAAACAGACCCACTGTGTTTTTGTTTTTAAAACAACAAAGGACCTCTGTATCAAAACTGCAGTGAGCAACGGTTACCTGGAGATACGCACTGCATTCAGAAATGCAAATAAATTTTTCCAAAAAAGAAAAATGCACACATGCACGTAAGCGTGCGCACACACACACACACACACACACACACACACACACACACACACACACACACACACACACACACACACACACACACACACAGTTTAATGGAAACATTTTAAATGGCCAGATATCAGATCTGTTACTCACTGATTATCACTAAATGAAATTCCATTTATTAATAAAGAGACTGAAACAAATATAAATTGAGAAAAATCTATGCCATTTGTCCCCTACCGTGTGCTTAGTTAGGAATGTATGCTATATAGATTTTGGATTATTAGGGCTGACTAATTTAGCAGTGGCAAATGCATACCTCGTTCTGCCTCTGAAAACTCCCCTCAGTCTGAAATTACTCACAGGATAAAAACCTCTGATTGCACCCTTTCACCAACAATGTATTTTCTAGAAAAATGAAAAGTTTCAGAAAATCGATACGTAATGACTGGAGACTTGGAGCATACAGTGCAAGTACACTTCTCCAGCTTAACTCGGATCAATAGCGCAATGCACGTGTAAGACAGCATGAGGCAGAGGATCAATCAATGATAAGCAAATT
This sequence comes from Megalops atlanticus, assembly GCA_019176425.1. NCBI lineage: Eukaryota > Metazoa > Chordata > Actinopteri > Elopiformes > Megalopidae > Megalops > Megalops atlanticus. The sequence goes on along the minus strand of CM032884.1, from coordinate 3,047,471 downwards.
TCCAAGAATCAAAGCAAACATTGACTGTTTAATTAGGATATTCACTCAAAACTGCACGTTTAAAATCCTAATTATAAATTGCAAATAAACCATGGTCGGACAAAACAAACAAAAAAACAACAGCTGTGCACTTGGGAAGTTGCACATCCTTCATTTCGCTTGCTATGCCGTAGCGTCAACCTGGGATTTTTTTTTTTACCCGCCTCGAATCACAATATATATGGGCCCTGTGTCCTCTGACAATGCAGGCATTGTCCTTGAGCATCACTGACTTTTTTAAAGTGGTGATCTCTCACTGAGTCCTCTAACGAAGGGAAGGAGCGCGTGAGGAAAGTGACGGGGGAGAGAGGTTTGAGTGGGAGGGAATTCCATTTAATGAGGGACGTGTCTTAAAGGAAGACAATGCGCGGTGTGTGGGCAGAGGTCTCTTTTTCAGCACACCCGTTCCGCTAATTACAACTCTCTTTTCAGATGAAAGCAATTCATCGCAAACACTTCTGCAGGAAAACCGCGTCTGAGTCCGTGTGTTCGTGCTTTTCATCCAACATGCTCTCTCTCCCGGAGAACAGTTGGAAAGCGCTGAAATCACACAAGGCCCTCTGTTGTTTAGCTCAGTGTTTCCCAACTCTCCCCTTGTCCTGCATGTTTTAGATCTCTCCCTGCTCCAACACAGCTGATTCAAATGATCAACTCGTTATTAACTCCTGAAGCTGCTTAATAACAAACTGATCATTTAAATCAGCTGTGTTGGAGCAGGGAGAGATCTAAAACATGCAGGATAAGGGGTCCTCCAGGAGAGAGTTGGAAAACACTGATGTAGCCAATACCTGGCTTAAATGATACATGCCAGTGTGTCTGAGTTCACACTGGGCTTACCTACACAGCTCTTACCATAATGCCACGCGCACACACACACACACACACACACACACACACACACACACACACACACACACACACACACACACACACACACACACACACGCCTGAAAGCACACATGCACACACGCATGCAAGCATGCATTTACACACACACGTACTATATATACTACTATATCCACACACCCTCAAAAGCACATCCATTTTGATGGCCTAGTTTGCTCGTAACAGAGTGTTGGTGATATGGAGTTTGGCTTAACACTGTTTCACCTAGTTTCCTCTGCAGGCCTCTGTAAGTGTTATGATGTGAGCTGTGATTAACCTCCTCAATGTTCTTTAGGTGTTGTTGCTCTGCCTCCAGACCTCGTACTCTTTACAGCCCTCCATCCCTGGAGGTCCCCAATCAGCTCCTCACCTCTGAGCATGTTTCTTTGAAGGCTTTGATTACAAATTAGGCCGAGGCAGATGATTCTGAAGCCCCTGGAATCAATGGCAGCAAAGGGGGGGATCCAGGTCAAACGAGCTGCTTTGCACATCAATCCGGCGCCCCAAACCTCAGAAGGTTTCCAGCTTTGTTTTTGATCACTTGCACTTGCCTGGCGCCTCTGAACTCGCCGAGCGGGAATACCCAGTGCAGAACGGAGCAGAGAAGTTTGGGGAATGAATCACAGGGAGCGCTTGGCACTGCCCCCCCCCGCCCCCGCCCCCACCAGGGGCCTGATTCAGTCACGTCGATGTCTTCCCCATACCTTCCGCAGAATGCTCTTCGACTGCCGACCGCGGGCAAGGTGAGTGCTCTCTCACGGGGGGGGGGGCTGACCCCAGCACACACCCGTCTAAAGATAGAAAAACCCACGTTCGCGGGACGACTGCGGGATGCGCACACGCACGCACTGCCGCATGCTTACACATGTGGAAAAATACGATGAATCATGACTAACGTAAATAACATGACGGATGGCACTGTACAAAGAAAACAGAGAGAAAAAAGCTTACTGTACCGGCGGCCAATGACACCCAAGGGTAGCGGTGATTAGGCTGTGACGGCAGCTGCTGCTTTATGATTCATTTTGGTGGGGTGTCTCTTTTGACCTTGTTGACATTTTCGTTGGGCGCTGATGGCTGGTTAAAAGGAGGAGGGGTGAGTCAGATCATCACAATCACAGTGTGTTTTTTTTTCGTTGTGAAACATTCGCTCTCCTCTCGGTTCTCCTCTTCTGGGATTTCTATCGATTCCCTGCATCCGTGCGCAGAGATCGGAGGAAAATTTGACATGACATGAAAGATAGATTCAGAGGACTTACCCAGGTCCCCCAGGATAATGTGAAATTCACATTCAAAATCATCTCCGTTTCAGAAATGGGGAGAAATCATCAGGTCTGGAAGCCTGAGGAAGACTCGGGAAACTGTGTTACCTGACAGGAGAGGTGAAAACACTCAGCATATCCAAAATGTTTTCTTTCCTTTGCTTCCTGCAGAGATGATCATGAACCTTCAAACTATGAAGATAAACAGCATCATTTTGCCCTGTGCTCAAGATGCTGTGTTCCATCCAAAGGTCGCAGATACCTGTCTCCTCCTCTGATTTCAGATTTAAGGGAAATGATTTCCGTGCATGGCTGTAGCCTGCGGACCATACCCCTTTCAGCCACAGAGATGTCTGTAGTCGGTTACCCATGGAAACGGATCAATCCTCAGTGATTTTCAGTGACCTGAGGTGGAAAGAAATTAAGAGACAACTGCAGTCCTTGAAGGTGACTGTCGCCCCCCACTTGCTCTCCACTCCAATACCTGCACTTTACACGAACAACGCCCCGGAAACTTAGACGATGAGTAAAATACGTTCAAATCATTCTAAAAAAAAATGTAAGATGAACTTAGATGGTCCCAGGTCTTTCTCTCCCAGTGTCCCAGTGTCTTTATAGTTTTTAATTTGTTTGACAGGATTTGAGCATGTACTTCTGTTTGTATTTCTTATTTTCCTAATACGGTGCTGGGGGTGTAGCTAATTTAGCTTAAATGTTAGCCTTCGCTGCAGCTGCTTTTGAGAGGGTTTGTTTTTTATAATTTTTTTTTTAGAAACCTTTCAAATTGCATTCTAGCACAAAAAGCAGCGGCACCATCTGTCCAGCAGTGATTCCCTCTGTGTTTAACCTGCTGCACTCTGAGCTGGGGTCATCTCCATCTCCATCACCCAGCTGTGCAGAGAATTCAGCCTCAGCACGGACACACAGAATATGCGCCAAATTTAAAAAAAAAGAAAAAAAGTGGACATCCTCTCTAATCTGTCAGATATCTGTTGATCAGATTTAATGGATTTAAGTATAAACAGAAAATTAACATCCTCACACAATGCCTATCTGTCAATTAAGCAGGTTACTGTATCATGAAGTTTGCTGTATGAGAATGTGAACAGAATAAAGATTCTGCATTTCTTTGCTCCAGAAGAATGACTGCGAAACTGAATCCGACTTCTATAAATCTGAAACAGCAGAGCGGTAAGCAGCTATAGATGCAATGCTACTAAATCACTATATTCGGCCACTGGTTTTAAATATTTAGATGAGCTCCTTCGGCAAAGGGCTATAAAGGTTTATTAACTCTGACAAATAAAACCGCGGCTGCATTTTAATTCCAAGCCGGGACTCTGGGCCAAGCGGAGGTGTTGGAAAGGGGGTAAAAATGGCCCCCGTCATGTCTGTGAACTCTGCTCTGTGAGATGCAGATGCATTTTTACTCCAGCGGTGGGAACGATACCTTAAACAGGCCTGAAACAAAACGACTGCAAGGAGCGAGGGAATATTTATGCCATGAGTCCGTTAATAACTCACATGGCGTTTGGCCCTAATTGGATTATGAATGGTTGTAATCTATCACACAAATTAACAGAGTTCCAATGTTAGTCAATGAGGTTGCAGCAATGCAATAACTGCCTCTGTGGTATGGTGAAATATGGATGAGGTTTCATTACAATAAAAATGATTGCATCGCTGGAAAAGGAAAAGTTAAAACAGGTGCACGTTTTTTTTCCTTCCTTTGCCGTGGATGTCTGTACACCGGTTCAGACTGAATTTCAGCGTATGGCCGCTGTACTCACTATTAAAATCCCAAAAGTCTATCATTTTTATACAGCAAACTCAAACCATCTGAATGTTGCCTCTGAGGTACTTGGGCCTAAAGTTGAAGAGTAACTTTGATAGCTTTTGGAGAGGCAACGCTAATAAGATTTTTTTTATTAGTATTATTGCCCTGTGAGCAGCAGACCGTTTTATTTCCAGTGTCAGGCTGGCCGGCCTCAGAAGATGCCCCTGCTAAACCCTGGGGATTGGATTGCATATAGCTTGGACTATAGGGTAGAAGGTTGCTTCTCTGTGCCAAGAGAAACTCATTGCAATCCCTTTTGTCTGATGAAAAATCTCTTGTCGTTTGATGAAAAATGAGAAACAAGTGGAACAAGTGTGTATCTTTTGCCCGGTATTACAGGCTGCCTGTTCCAAGATCATCCTCTGGTTGTATTTGTATATATGTATAACACACACGCACACACACACACACACACACACACACACACACACACACACACACACACAGAGTGTATATATTCATTTCCATGCATTCATCCTTGTTTGCAGTCGTATGTTTGCAGGCACGTATGAATGCGTGGAAGTGAACCGGCTCACAGGTTGATGCGGGCTCAGAGAGGGAGCTGTCTTTTGCCCCTGCCATCTGATGTCCATATGCTTTCCCTGCCCTGGGAACACACCACCTGGCATTTCATATGTCAACTTTTGACACGTTTCCCTATTACTGAAGCCGCAGCTACTGGTGGGCTCCAGCTCCTGCTCCATTTGAATGGGGCGATGCGGGTCCAGTAAAACAATAGGTAATGAGTGCTGCCATTGTGTGGCTGACATGCTTACTGAACAGTGTATCTATATAGCTCCGAAGTCTGCACAAGGGTCGATTTTACACTGATTATACATGTAAATGTCCATGAATGAGTGGTATGGCTATGGTAATTTATGTCTGGGTGATAGTGCTGATTCCCCCTAGTGTTTTTTCCCCATGTAAATCAGGAAAAGTTATGGGGCAGTTTTTCCTCTCAGCTACAGGTGCCCCCTACCTCAGGGTTCCACATGAAAGTCCTGACAGGTGTTGGATTGGAGTCAGAGAGTATAAAGCAGCAGACGTCCAATCACGATGCACAATGGCACCACGGAGTTTAAACATCCGGTCCTGATTTTCACTGGTCGAGGCTCCAGGTATCCCATGCTGCATTGCGCCGCTGGACCGTTCAGACGTCCGTTGAGCTGTTTTGCGTGTGCCCTCCTCACTTCCTCCCTCGCGTGTGCGGGAGCGGGAGGAGAATCGCTGTGGCGGGGAGCATCAGCTGGCAAAGGCTCCCAGCTAATGAGGTCTCCAAGGGCCGCAGCCCCGGGCCCCGCCCCCCTCCCGCTCACCTCCGCCACGAGCTGCTCACTTATTTATACGGCTGCGGGGCGAGCAGGACTCCCACACAACGAGCGTGCGGTGAGAGGGGTCGCGCGGAAGCCGTTCCTCTCGGTTATGGGGAAGCGGGGCGGGTTCAGGCAGGAGCAGGTGTCTGGGGAAAGATTACTGTTCATCTGTCTCAGCTTAACAATGGCGGGCACAGAGACAGAACCCCCCCACCACCACACACACACACGCACACACACACACGCACACACGCACACCACACACGCACACACACACACACGCACACACACACATGCACATACACATGGACACACACACACATGGACACACACACATACACACACACACACACACATGCGCACACGCACGCACACATGCACACACACACGCATATATACACGGACACACACACACACACACACACACACACACACACACACACATACACATGGACACACACACACACATGCATACACACACACACGCATACACACACACATGCGCACACGCACACACACACGCATATACACACGGACACACACGCCACACACACACACACACAGCTCTTGATTGGCTGTCCTTGAATCCTCCCAGATGATCTCAGACTTCTCAGTTTTTAATGGCAGGCGGATCTAGACTGTGACCCGGGCGCTTAAAGCTGTGAATCTTTTTAGTGTGGCACATCAAGGGAGCTAGCTCTTCATGCTCCACAGTGCCACAAGATTGTGTGTGCCTGTATGAATGCGTGTGTGTGCATGTGCGCGGTTGTGTGTCCATGTTTGCCTGCATGAATACATGTGTATATGTGTGTTTCTGTGCGTTCGAATATGTCTGTGCGTGTGTAATGTATGGTTTAATGTATATGTGTGTGTGTGTGTGTGTCTCTGTGTATTTGTTCATGTGGTTGTGTGTGTCTGTGTGTGTGGGTTTGCAGACGGTTGGCAGTTTCTCTTGTAGACATTTTTAGGACACAATGAAACACAGGCCTGCATTGTTCCCCTGTCATCAGTCAAGTGTTGTTTTAGGTGATGAAACGGTCCCCAGCAGAATAAGCACGTCTTGAGCGCATGCTTTCAACACTAACACCTGTCGAGAGACGCAAAATACATCAGAATGACGAGGATACATAAGAGCTTGGAGCACTTTGGAAGGCAGGCTTCTTTCAGGCTCAAGAGACAGCGTTTGAATAATGATCCTGGAGAATACATTACACAAATCCATACCCCTTTAACATATGATCAGTGCGGTATTTACTGTTTTAGTCACAGATTTGGCCAAGGTTTAGATTGTGTTTGGCTCATATTGTCGGGTTATAAATGTCATATTGTGTTAAATGTTCTCTGGCATATGCAGAAAATTTACAAAAAAATGTACAGACATTAAAAACCCACAGTATTGAACTTCCTGGGGATTAGTGTATGTTGGTTTTGGTTAACAGTCCATCACTCAGAGCTTCATCCATGACATCACCAGAAATGATCAAATCCATCATGATCACCCCCACAACTTCTGTGTGACTGCAGTCATTATTGGGTATATGTTTGTACATTGTTAAGCCCTGTCAGTTTCATTGTGCGTAATTCCATGTGTTAATATACATGCCCCCCACTATGAACGTTTGGAAAAATGATCCAATATGTTATCAAAAAAAGTCATCATCATATTCCTCCTCACCGCAGTCATCACGGTCATCATCACCATCATTGCTGTCGTGCTCATCACATGTTTGGCATCCTTGTACTTTCCCAGATCCTTTCATTGTTTATTCATGTGGATAAAAAAAAAATTATCTGTGTGCTTTTGATTTGGGTATCAGAGCCGTATCATTGTGGCAAATAATTCCAGAATGTTCTCAGAGAAAAACAAACCAAATCAAAACAAAACAGAAAAAAAACAGCTGCTGAAAACAACAAACATCTGAGGAGTCCAAGTGCCCCACGGCAATGGGCAGAGGGAATGCGGGGGGAGCGGGGGAACACATGAAAGTCTTCCAGACGTGATTGGATGAGGCTTGAGGAGATGGGATCATGCCTGGTTCAATGGGTGTTGTCAGCTGTCTCCTTGGAAAAGACCTGCTGCTCTCACACCGCCCTGCCACATACACAGTACACAGGGGGCCTGCTTTCAAACATCA
>CM032884.1:2887500-3035000 GCA_019176425.1 Megalops atlanticus | reverse complement strand
AAAAGTGGGTACTATTGTTCCAGAGGTAAAGCAGCCCATGCCTCTGAATGAAATTAAATATTCCCAGTATAAGAAGCCTTCCATCCTGACAGTTCCCTCTTGTTTCTGCAACATCAGACAATGAATAATATTTGACTTTATTTCCAAACAAGAATCATTGCCTGCCTTATATGATGTGAAGTTTTTTATTGAGTGCCTCTTGGTTAGGTCTTTGTCCCCCCCACAAAAAAAAACATTAATTCAATTCATTTTGCCAGAAATGTCATAATGATCTGATCAGATTTGCATCAAGTCCCCTACCCCCTCCCCACTGCCGCACAGGCCACCTTTAAGAACCGCGGTGAGATTCCAGAGAGTAAATATTTCATTACGAGCAGGAAAAATTTGCTGGCGTCTTCTCATGGAAAACTATTAAATAGATCATTGGGCTTTTACACTCTGGCCCATGACAGATGGATGGGGGACTGGGATCTGTGTGGGTAATTTGTGCATGGCTGCCATGTATTTTTTATTCTTTTTTTTTCTGGATTTCACACTGGCATCCGGCCTGTCCTTTGACCTTCAGAACCTGCTGACCTGCAGCTGTCTGCCTGGCACATTTGGGGGAAATGCACAGAGCACCAGAGAGCCTCCTCTCAGTGCTGGATCCTGTTTTTTTTTTTGGCATGGAACATTCCGGAGAAAGACGGGACAAAGCAGCAGGGGTCTTGATCCCAGGGCTGTTAATTGATTTAACATGCTGCATCCAGCATGGCAGATTTGGCTTTGAGGACCGGAGACCCTCTGCTGTTTTAGAGGATGTGTCATCTCTGACTATCACCCAAAATGTGTGGGGAAAGAGGGGGAGTGGGAAGGGGGGGGGGGGGGCAAATGCAATGAATACATGCGGTGTCAATCTGTATCTGCACAGAAAAGCTCCAATATTCCAGTCATACACCCAGCTCATTTAAATGCACCTTAAAACTCCTGCAACTAGACACAGTTCCACCTTTGGTCTGCTTATTGCATTTTAATACTGAAAGCTGCAGCCTGAGGAGACGCAGAAGACTGAAACACTGCTCCTGCTAATGCTTGAATAAAGTAAAAGAATTAACTGGAAGCAGTGTTGCACCCTTCTTCTCATCTTTAATCCCAAAAGCTGCAAAAAGTGGCAAAGCAATGAGAGAGCGATGTTACCACAGAGCAGAGGACAAAAGTTGACTCGTATGTTTAGCCTTTAGCTGCTGGGTGATTTTGTTTGCAGACCAGAATGGTTTATGTGTGTGTGGCCATTCATTTGAACAATTAAATGTGCGTGCGTGTGAATTGAACCGCCCTCATTCTCCTTGACGAACCTGCCTTGCTTTTAAATAGCAAATAACAAAAACTGGTTATGGAGTAATATTTTGTACATGTACCAAATGGCAAAGAATCAGAGAAAACTTGGTCTGCGTTCTAAAACACTCCAAACGCATCAATAAGTCTTACAAGACAGTTGCCACTTATTTGGGGACTTTCCTTACAATTAGCATACAGTAAGTTCCGGAGCGCAGAAGTTGTAGAGCGGGGAGGCAGGAGAGTCTGACAGAGGCTGCTCGAAACCTGAGAGGAACTGCAGGAAACTCCAAAAGGTCTCCGAGGTAACAGTCATTTGCGAAACATTACTTGGTGGGTTTTGGCACGGCGGTGCGGTTCATATCCCCGGAGCTGGAGGAAGGTGTGACCCTTACCAGTGTGCTGTTCCCCTGCCGGTGCAGCCCCGCGGCCTGGCTCACATAGCGCTGTGTCGCGTGTCCCCGTTCCCCGGGGGTCATCCATGGAAGGAGTGCCTGGAGAGAGAGGGGGGCATTCGCCAGCACACCTCTCCCTCAGAGTGGGAGGAATCATGGCTCATTATCGGCTGGATTGACAGCTGGCCTGTGGCCCCTCCGGGGGTTTAAAACCAACGAGAGGGCAAATGAAAGAGGCGATCGCTTTCCATTGTGGAAGTGAATACAAATCAAACTCGCCGTGCCATGGAGGAACACTGTTTGCGTAGCCTCGTGACCCAAAACCCAGGCAAACTTACCGCATTTGGCTGTCACAGGGTAAACAACATGCCAGCTTTTAAAATGGACCCAAAAATACAGACGGGATTACTAGCTTTTTAAACTCTTCATTTATTAGACAACTATATCAGTAGATTATTATTAGATTAGATGATTCGTAAATATATGAAGACGAGGCACATCGTTGAGTGTTTTTTAAAAATTACTCTGTGTCTGGTCGATAAATTTGGCTTAAAAAACTGTAAAAGCTGTGTAAAGGCCTTTGATTCACAATTAAATGCCAGTGTTCCTTTTTTCCACAGAGACGGTTCAGTGAGATCAACCATTACCGCAATGAATTAAAAAGCATGTTTGCACTGACAAAAACAGTTTAATTCTAAGTCACAGTTAATAGCAAATGTTAATTGAATGCAAGTGTAAGAAAAGGCTGATTTCTCATAGACAGCATGGGTTCAGAAGAAAAAGTGGATGGATGTATTGGGGTTTCCATCACAGTAGAACTGTTTTAGCGTTCCCCATTATAAACACTGTCATTGCATGCTTAGAGATAGGCAATATAATTATAGGTGAAAGCTTCAATGTCAAAATGTTAATGTTATTAATAAATCCGTACTGAACAATTTAAGTTAGTTTTCTGAACCTGTTATTAAAACATTTTCTTATTACTGGCATTTATTATCAAATAGACAACCATTTTGTTCCTTACAGGTTTTGGTAGTTTTGCATGAAACATTCAAACAGGCACATTAAGAGACACCTGAACAAACAACATTTTTGTATTTTTCATTAAGCTGAAAATCACTGGGCCATTAAAGAAAAATGGGATTACCGTGGCAACGCTGATGCTACTCTGAAAAGCAGCGCAGAGCAATGGATTTAACATAAACTATGATGTGAAAAAGAAAACTGTTATCTTGACATACTAAACTCTCAATAGGTGACTTAAAATCAGCCTGATGATTGGTTGCTATGGAGCCTTGTCACGTTTTAAAAGGTCAAGAAACCGGGAATAGTATGTGCTGTTGAATCAGCATAAATGGTGGGAACTCTACAGCAATATTCATCTATGCCCTATCAACTGTCCTGCTCATTTACGGTTATCGATCCCCTACCACATTAGGCCACCCAGGGCTTTATGCAGAACGCGTGGCTGGGGTTGCCTGACATCGCCCTCTGCAAACACAATGATGCTTCAGTGACTGCTGCTCCAGGGAGGCTGTGGAGGCTTCTGTACAGCATCAGCAGAAGGCCCTGCTGCTGCAGTTGTTCTGAGCTGAACGCCGTGTTTGTTACGGAGGTGAATGCCATGTTTGCTATGGAGAGGAGCACCATGCTTGTTATGGAGATGATGGAATGTTCTGTTTCAAACACCGCAGGCAGGCTGACTGACTTTACTGCAGCCATTATGTTGATGATCTCAGAGACCTGTTTAAAACAAAAGAAAAAAAAAAGTGGTGGAGGCAAAGTAAGTTACCGAGGGAAAGCTCACAGAGCTGATAAAGTTAACTTTGTGGGTTCTGAAGGTGGTTAAATACAAGGAATATCATTGAGATGAATGTGAATAATATTACGATGATTAAACGTTTTGGGCTCCACAACAGCAAAGTCTGCTAGACATAAAACAGATGGAGGAACAGTATGGAGGGAGGAGGAAGGATGACAAAATTTTGCAAAGGGAAATATCTGAGGAGATAAGCAAAAACTGGGAGCTTCCGTGCTGAGAGACTTGCTTTCATGCAGACTATCTCACAGCCCCAGACAGACCGACAGATGGTTAGACTGATAGCAAGACAGACAGATAGCAGAACAAACAGATGAAGGTTAACGTTTGGACTCCTTTGTACATTGACTAAGGCAACATATATGTGCATTTTGAATCATCCCTTAAAGCAGCCAAACAGCAACACCAGCAAACACTCAATTGCTATCAGCAATAGGATTACAATCACAACCACCTACATTGTATATATAAAAAACTGATTTTTTTGCATCCAGAAAAGAGACAAACAGAAACAGGCTGTCATAACAGGATCTCTGGATGGACGCAGAAAAAAAGCACAAAAAATCAAAATGCAGTTCTGGTCTTTATCAGCCTCAATGGACAGTAGCTCACCACTGCACTGTGCCCATTCTAAGCTGTAAAAAAATAAGAAAAAAGAGAATAGATAAAAAGCTGCGTTAAAGCGTTATGGGCTTCTGTGTCACCCGGTAGGACCACTTCCTGTGTTGGCTTTCAGACTGCCTGTGCAGATGGTGTGAGGGCAGGATCGGCAGGGGGGCGGAGGCAGCTGGGCATCAGACGATGAAGCGAGGCCCCATTCAGCCATCGAGACCTGTGTGGAGCGGCCGTGCCCCCCCCCGAAACACCTCCCCTGACACCCCCCACCACCCCCCCCCCCAAACACCCCTCTTGCCTTGCTGAAAACCAATACATGCCCATATCTGTCAGCTTCCAGGAAATGTAGTCTCTCTCTCTCTTCCCCCCCATCAGCCGGTGCTTTATGCATTAATGCGGACAGCCCCGTGACAAATGCGCCAGTCCTCAGCATGGCATTTCTTTTGTGCCGAGAAAAAGTCAGCGCACAAAAACGTGTGACAAAACTGTCACAGGCCTCTTTTGATTCCATTCATGGCACATCTCTCCCCTCAGATTTTAAGCTGGAAAAACAAAATGGGGAAAAAAAGGTCAGTGTTGTAAAATTTTAAATCTCCGCGTGTTTGAATAAATCTCCCCGGCTTAGCTCCAATAATACCTGTAAGCTCTGGCGCCGATTCAGCGGTCAGAATCACAGGTTGTGGCCGTCTCTTATTAAGAACTTCTCCAGCCCCGCGCAAGAGTGAATAGGTATTTGTCCCTGGCCTGGTCACGGCAACCCCTCAAAAGCTCTGACTCGACATTTGAAAATTCACAAAGATAAGAAACAGGCTGACACTTGTCTGTTTTGAATCTGTTTTCCTTTCCCGAATTAGTGCCCCTCTGGGGCATCTTAGGGCTCACAACCCCTTCAGCTCACCTTCGCGCTACAAAGGTGGAGTGCATGTGCACATGCAGGTGTGGCAGTGACGCCATGACAACGGGTACGAGTTGTGAGGGTGAACAGTGAAAATGAAGGGGGTGGAAGTCGGGGGGGGGGTCACATGGGGGGTGGATAAAGGCGTGGTGCCTGACACAGTGCATCAGAGCCATCCCTCTTGTTATTTCATAAGGTCAATTCAATTATGTAGCGACCCCCGGTAATTATTCAATCTGCAAAGTTAATAAACACTGGAGGCCATCCATCTGACAGCTCGGAGCGAGACTTTGTCACTTGCAATTCAAATTAGCGCTCGACTCAGAGGCGTACAGCCTGGAAATAGAAGGCAGGTAATGATCTATTGCTTGCAAGAGGCAGCTGAGAGGAACTGATGGGGGACTTATTTAGTGACATTTTTTTTTTTTTTTTCACACAGGCGTTCAAAGAAAAAGGAAGAACAAAAGAAGTTCCTCTACAGAATTGCTAAGGGAGCTGGCATACTTGTTTCTACACTCGGTGTAAGAGAGTCTGTCAGCAGCTCATTCATCCTCCCTCCCCCTCTGATACACAACGCCTTGCTCCGCTAAAATTCCAAGTGATAAGGCAGTAAGTACATTTATATTTAGATTATGGATTATATTTAGCAGACAGTGCCATGAGGGAGTGGTTCCCAAACTGTACTTGCTCCTCTTTCGGGATTTGGGATGCCTTTGTATTCAGGATAAAAAAAGCATATTAGCAGATTTCCATTTAATATTTTATTTGTTAATTTTTTTTCCCACTTTCAACTGCTGCTTCATGTTTTGGAACGACTTGTGCTTCCACTTATGAAGCAAAACAGGAAAACAGACTGTCAGGAGGGACAGGCATCATGTTTGCTGAGCTGGATAGGTGTATTTAATAAAACGTACACAGGAACAATTGCCATTCAGTTTATAAGAGCAGAAATATGACATTACATAAGCAGAGGCGCTATGAATTTTTAATGGAGATCTCCAGGTACAACAGATTCACTCACTCACTCACTCACTCACTCACTCACTCACTCACTCACTCACCTACTGTTATTCAAGTCTCCCTCCCTCACTCATTCACTCACCGCTCACTCTCACTCACTCATTGACACACTCGCGTCTCTCTTTGTACTGAGGTAGAAATCCTGTATAATAGCTGACAGGTGTATATACCTGAAACGCAGAAAATGAGTGGTCCACCTTGTCACTTTCTTGCCCCCATTCTGAAATGCTGGATAAAAACTGTCCTTAGGCACCCCTGAGTCAAAAGCACATAAGCAAGCAGGAGCTGAAAATCTGCACTTATTATGAGAGAAGGATTCCTCACTGTGTCGTCACTAATTCAGAGCAGCTTTTAGCAAGCTTCTCTGAATTAGTATGGGAAAAAATCACACAGATGGGGTCATTGTGAAATGCATTGCCAGCAGTGAGCTAGATAGTGGTTTTCAATGGTAATGTTATGATACATACAAGCTCCTGTGGTGAGCCTGGTTATTGCAGCAGGTTAAGGGTTGGCTGGTAGAAGCCAGGAACGAAACCTTGGTGCCAAGCTACACGGCTCAATGACATAACTACATTACTAAAACACCTTGTCTCCTGGGATTGGATGGCTCAGACTCTTCTTAGTGACATCACAATATGCATTCAACATTACACTAATGTTTCCCATGATGCATCACAACCAGTAGTTCATTCACAAAAAAAAAAAAAAATTCAGGCGTCTGGAAACTCACACCGTGGGATGGCAGCAAATCAGATTTGAGGCGTAGTTTTGACACGCAGCGCGATTTGTACAGTGCGCGGTAGCCTGGCGCACCCCAGCTCCCAGCTGTGAGATTCAGACAGGGGGCTGTCAGCGGAACTTAGTGGGGAGCTCACAGAGAAAGGTCTGATCAAAGTTTAGGATCCATCTCTGAGCCCCAGCAGTGACAGAAAACCCGAAATCACCACTTTTGAAAAATCACTCCAGGTCTGGGAAAATGACATAAACAGAGAGCACACTGCATGCTTTAAAACATTTGGAAAAAAAAAAATATATATATATATATATATATATATATATATATATATATATATATATATATATATATATATATATATATATATATATAAAATAAAAAAAAGATTGTTTAAATACGTATAATGTATAAATTTTCATTACATATATATTACACGTATACATGATACATTGGAAAGGTGTAATCTGAATGAATGACATTCTCATTTCACACAGCAGGCATTGATGAAATGCACATTTCTGACACCCGGCTTCCAGCAGCAATGCCGTGCTAATCCATACTGATCAGGTGTTCCCTGTGTGGAAACTGGCCTGTCACTGAAATGTAGAAAGAAAACGATTTATGCTTGGAGGCACCCAGTGATTGGCTGAGGAAGAGGTAATTTGAAGAAGAAAAGATCATGAATGTAGGGAGAACGAGAGGGCATCCTCTGTGATGTGTGCTTTTGTAACGTCAGCACACACGGCAGGTTATATGCATGCACTGCGTGTATTTACCTGTGAGGATGAGGAGGTTTTTGAAAAACACTTGCGGAGAGTTTGGTCAGAGGTGATTCTGGGTTTACGCAGCTGCGTTCCTGCTTGCCTGAGGTTAGCCTCGTGCTGTCCATGCTGGAGGCATCACAGTGAGTGCGGATATTTACTATACGGACACATACAGAGAAACGCTGGTGATTTTCACAAGCCGTGGGAGTAATGCCAGATCATTTGTCTTGTACAGAAGCTACGCTGGGGCACTGAGCCATGAAGCGGTTCATTCTCTTAGACACGATGAGAGGGGCAAGGCGTTGCACCCAGCAGCACATTTTTCAATAAAGTTGTTGCATTCACCAACGATTTTTTTTTTTTTGTTCTGTTTTTCACTCTTGCTCTGAGGATAGAAAAAAAAAAAAACAACAAAAGAAAGAAAGCAACAACATGCCTGAACGCAAGAGAATCAGAGCGTTTCCGGCCCCGAACATCTCGTCTTCGCCCAAATTTGTGTTTTAATGAAACGGCTGCTGCTTAATTATTCATAAGTCCCACCAGGCCTGTGGTGACAGGGTGTCTGAAAGCCCCGGTGGTTTGCGCTTTGTCTTCCTCCTGCGCTGAAAGACAGCTGCTTTTCATTCTCAGAGCGACTTCATTATGACTAAATTGCCACGCTTATTTTCCTCTCGTTTCGTCCCCGGGATCCGCAATCTCTTTCTTCTCCGTACCGTTTACCCATCTTATCCTCCCAGCGTCAATGCAAGGGATCATCTCTGCGGCCGACGCTGACGGCTTCTCACTCAGCCACCAAAGCTGCTCGAGTCACTGCCTTTTGAGAAAGGCAGCACATTGATTACTAGATTATTGGCCGTTTTTATCTACACAAATGATAAAAATCCCTGATCGTGGTCTCAAAAACAGCGTCTGATGGGGGGTTGGGTGGGATGAGAGCACCTGCTCTTATGGCAGTCTTCACTTAACAGTGGTGTTTAAGTGTAATCTTCCCCAGGACGAATGTATTTTTATGGAAATGCGGCCAAAGCCAATGATCGCCTCAAACCCGTGGTTCTCGAAGGGGTATTTTTTTCCCCCTGTTGCAGTCTCATTTCTGCCCTGCGCTGGGTATGAATTCTGATTAACTGCATGCTGATTGATAGTACAGCAGGCTTCCGCAGTGATAGGTAGTAACGGGCGTGGGGATAATGTTACAGGGGCTGTTAACATGTTCCAATCAGAGCCTTCCCTTCTGCTCTGATAGGCCTGGCCCTCTCCTTGGCTGATTGCTCTCCGAATCAGTCTGTGTTTTGCGGCGCCTTCCCCTGACACAGATTCTGTGCAGCAGAGGGGAGCCACAGAGGTTGGGGGTTCCCCCGTTCGTCTCACTGATGATCCCCTCAGACCCCTTGACAGACAGCATCTGCTACGGTGGCCCAGAGAGCCCAGACCTTGCTCCAGGGTGCCGATAGGCACACACGAGTGGAAAATTGAATCGAATGGGAACGCTTTTATCCAAAGGTCTGAGTCACTTGCCCGAATTACAAGACTTTCTCCCTGCCCATCCCTGAATTCTTGCGCTGGCTCCAAACTCTTGGCAGAACGTCTCAGCTGGGCTAAGAAAGCCAGAGCAAGATTATGCTTCTGGACACAGGGGAAATGCTTGCATTTCAGCGGCTAACCTGCTGACAGCCAGGATGTCAGAATTTCTCCTCAGATGAGGGGTAGGTGGGTCGGGGTGGATATAATGGTGGAGAAATCCCAGCTGTTTCATTTGAAGACTGAAAGCTGTAGGCATGCATTTCATGCTATGCTCTGTGTAGCTGGTCATATTCTTTTGTTTAAGCAATGGTGCTCTTCCTTACCAGGGTTAGCACTGCTATGGGCTGCTTTCATCCTACAGATGCTGGGTTCAGTGTAAGATTGGCTGACAAGCTGTCAGTTTGTGTGTCAAGCACTGATATACTGTATAGGCAGGTAATGCATTAGAAATGCCTCTAATCTGAGTGTACTGATAAAATATAGATTACTTTCCCTGGGACTTGCATGAATCACAACCGTATTTCAGAGAAATTATACTGCTGGTCAAGTTTATGAGCAAGCGTGAAAAGCATATATTAATATGCTATAACCTATGACAGAAAACTGTGTGATATATATTTTTAATCCAAATCAATTGTACAAAGTACAGAGATGCTAACCCACTTAAAATAATGATATTTTATCATAATTTTAAGGTGTATTTGGAGGAAGTTGCGGCTTGCCTGTATGCTAACGGATTAATTAAATACCCTCAAAATGAACACTGCAATGCACACCGTACATGCCTGAAGCTGTCACCGAAAACATAACGTAACGGTCCATTATAGGTAAAGGTGCAATTATCCAATAAATTGTCTTCTGCCAAATTTAGAAAACAAAAGCTGTGATGGACTGAGTGGTAATTTCATGAAATTACAGACAACAGCCTGCAATGAAAGGCCTAATGCGAAAACCCTGATGTCACCAGCTATTAGGATAGTAATTTCCTGAAATGACTGCATTTCCTCCTCCAAATACACTGAATACACTCCTGGAGCTGACAGCTTTTTCAGTCAACGAAATTGCCTTGGACTTGCACGCTCATTTAATTCTGCTTCCAGTGGCACACTCAAAATGAGGGATTCACTTAGCAACCCGTGATATTTCGCCATTTTGACTGATCTGTTGTTCTCGTGTCATTCAGCTGAATAAGCTTGACCCTGATTCCTGTTACAGGTTACTGTACGTTTCCGTTGTGGTTAATATAATAATACCTTGACCCTGGGATCTAACGTCAAACAGCAGCAGAGGCAACAACAAAATGACTTAATGAATGAAAATCAATCCATAACTGGCCAACAGGCACCCACAAAAGTAGCACACCATTCAGATTGGCCTGCACATGCTACAGAGTAGTTTTATAGACTCTTCATGGTTGTTCATTTTGATGTGCCCCACAGGGTATTATTGCCTTAACTGGACAGTGCCCTTCTGTGCTAACTGTGCTGTAATTAATCTCCATCAAAACTGATTCAGTGTACTGATAATAATTGTACAGTAAAAATGTTTTTTAGCCGATGGCCAAAAGCAGCTCAGGTCAAAGACCCAGCTCAGTGGTACTGCAGCTATGCCTCGTCTGTGATTCAAACCTGCAGATCTCTGGTTTCAGAGATCATCTCTGCAGCCCCTCTTTCAAGCCCCCCCTGTGTAATTAATGTAATGGAATTTATGAGACCAAAAAAAAAAAAATATCCTTTTTTTTTTTTTTTGCCAGAGACAGCTCTTCTCTGCTGGTGTTTAAAAAGAGAGTGGGGAGAAACGTGATGAATGGGAAGACTCCCTAACAACCCTGCAGCTCATTTTCGCAGGTGATCCGGGCAATGAACGAAGCCTTTTGTTTTATTCCAGGCAAGTCCCCGTCTTCAACAAATCATAGGGAAAAAAAAATGGAAAAATAAACCTTCATCACAGAGGGGGAAAGTGCCTTTTAAGATCTGTCAAAGCCGCCACTAATGGGGGTTATCCATCCTGGGCTTTCAAAATGTCACATCCAGCCATGCACATTTGCATAACCTCTAAAGTACCTACCGCAAGAGTACATTGATTTAGCTTTGCGTCTCGGGAGACGGGGCACTGTTGGTACAGCTGACTCTATCAGCGCTCCGGCAGTCCTAATCCACTAAACGGACTCGTTTTTGAGTGCTTGAGAGACGTTTTATTCTCCGGCTTGAAAGCCAATCCCGTGTGTTCGTTTAGATTCTTTACACCACTGCGGGCTTCAGTTAAATCTCACCTGGTGCCTCCTGCTCTCTCCCAGGGCTCTCTGGGGGGAGGCCTGCTGGTGCATGCATGGGAAAAGAAGGAAGTGGCCCTGTTTTTACCCACAAACCCCTGCGCCCCCCCATGCCTATTCAACCCATACAGACGGGTGCAAAAGTTCAAGGTGGATCCATGCTGATTCTACCCCACCCAGCTATCTCCAGCTGTCTCTACCAGCGAGCTTGTACCTTGTCTGGCCAACTATCGAAACTTAGTCATGCAGCACTTTGAATACTGTTGACTACTTATATGGCTTTTTGCTTGTATTGTACTCTGCCTCACTTATGAGTTACTTTGGATGAAAGCGTCTGCCAGATGAATAAATGTAAATGTAAATGCAAATGTGAATGTAAATGATGAGGGCAGCCTGTGATTGGTCAGTGTGAGAGTGCTGGTAATCAATGAACTGCATGTATAAACGGTTAGCTATGCAAGTCACTCTGGATGAGGGCATCTGCTAAGCAACTGTAATGTAATGTAGTGAGCAGCTAATGAGATTCACCTGCTGAATGCATTCATTGCTGCTTGGGACTGTGTTGCATTCCACAATTTGTGCTCCGTTTCTGCTTTATCATGTTTAATACATGGTACTGCTAGTTCCTATGTAGAGTGGCAGTTTCAGTAAATACGCTCAGACGATTTGTTGCATGGGATGATGGTATTGCAGATACAAAACACTCCGGTAAGATAAATCCTGCATTGAACATGAGTCTGTCCCATACTGAGTCCCTGTGCCACCTGGGAACTGCACTCATTCCAATCTGTTTCCCTCCATTTCCGTCTTTTCATCAAGAGTGCAAAAGGATGCTGTCTTCTCGCTGTGTGTGTGTACATGCAAATGTGTGTGTGTGTGTGTGTGTGTGTGTGTGCGCATGTGTGTGGTTTCAAAGATAGCAGAACAAATCCCAAGACCTCCCCCTTTACCTTGTACCCCCCTCACACAATATTACTACTCATCTCTCCCTCTAACACACCCGCTCAAAATGCAGACAGAACAGAGCATAAGAGAAAGAGCCATGAAAAGTGATACAACGTACTAGATGAGCTTGTATACTGTAGGTTTCACCTCTGGTCTTAGGCCATTTGGACTTACAGATGTATGGAGATACATATTTTAGTACACTTTTCAGAGTTATTCAAAACTTGGTTGAATATTGCAATGATATATTGGTGAATATTGGTCAAGATGTTAATTGATGTATCTCATTAACATCAGTTAATGCATTAAAACCAACCTTTATGAATGTAATTATTGTACATTTATTGAACCTCCACACAACCAGACGCATACTGTAATTTTAATGATGTCATGGTCAATGAGGCTCTTGGAATTACTGCAGGATGCCCAACAAATCCATACAGCATGTTAAAATACTACTAAAATGTTATGAATGGTTACTCCATAGATAAAGCAGCCAGTAAAAACCCATGCCGTATCAGGTGGCTGGATGAAGTTTAACGAAGGACCGTTTAACAACATCTCATGGAGCAATCCCGCACGGTACAAAGGATTCATTGTACCGTATATTAATATAATCTTTCTTAATATATAAGGCTGGATGAATGGGTCTGTGTTCATGGCATTACACCAAGTTTCATTAGCAGAGGGCTCTGCCACATTAGGCAGTGTGTCTGAGTGTAACGGCCGAGGATGATTCATGCGGGGTTAGAAGGCTGATGATGGCAATCGATAGAGAATAATAAATGAGCAACAACCTGAGCCGATTATACAGGTTATTGAGGTGTTTGGGGGAAAAAATTAAAAATCTAGCTGAACTGCATGGGCTCAAACCCTATGTTCAAACAAGAGAACTAAGGAAACGCAGAGTGAGAATGTGAGTGGAGTGGAAACTGAGATGGCAAAATATGCCACCCCCCCCCCCTAAAGATTCTGTTAATTAAAAATCTGACGGAAGTACGAAAAGTCGTTTGATTGAGCCAACCACGCACGCTGATCAGAAATGTTCTTTTAACATTCAGAAAGCCGATCCAGGCAATTCTCATAGCTTCTTTCATGATGCATGTCTTCTAAATGTTAATGCAATTATCAAGATGTGAGCAACCAGACAGGATTATAACCACATCAGAAGGACTTTTGATGAAACCAGCGAGTATTGATGCTTTTTACTCATTTGCTCCATTCTTAGCACATTACAGCAATTATTATATAAAATTAACAAAACTTAACACATCAAGACTCGTCTGATGTTTACCAATACATTTTCTTTAATGAGCATTAATCTATTTAATTACATAGAAGTGCTATGTTGTGGTGTTTGGCTCTGGCGGTCCAATGTGTGCATGGAATTTCTCACAAAGTTATGGCCTGCATAAATAAGCAGTGTTGTGAATTATAAGGAAGGATCAGCGATCATGACTTTATGACTTTATGACTGAACCATTGAATGAGCTGAAACAGTGGAATTGCCCCATATTTTCACTTTCTCAGTAACTCTAAAAAAGCTGTAACTTGAAAGCTGAAAAAGGCTCTGAATATAATAATGGAAAAAACTTTTGTCCCCTAATATTAATACGAAACTAAACGATGGACAGAAAAGGTCAATTGTCCAGCAGCTTAGACTCAGTAGAGAATTTAAAGTACTGAATGAAGTTTTCAATGATGGAGAACATGTGCAGAAACGAAAAGAATATTATGTTCATCACTGTCTTTTATTTTCTAGGAGATTTTCAAGTGTTCAGGTGATGAATAGCACTCTTTTGAACAGGGGCGCAAGATCAGACGGGTTTAACAAAAGCAGTGGTTAATATCTGAGAATGAGAGACTCTTGGACCTCTGCATTAAAGCCAATTTCACACAGACTTTACACAGATCTGTCTCCTTCACATTGGGGGCACTTCCCAGGTTCTATAATTCTTTTCAAGAAGCAGGGTTCTCTTGCTGTGTGTGTGTGTGTGTGTGTGTGTGTGTGTGTGTGTGTGTGTGTGTGTGCGTGTGTGCATATGTGTATGTGTGTGTGTATGTGTGTGGGTGTGTGTGTATGTGTGTGCGTGTGTATATTGACAGCCAGAGGTTTTATGCCAATTAGCCACAAGGGTGGCCTCTGCCACTGCCCAGGGAAAGAGTTACAACTGACACCAACTCAGCATGAACAAATAAAACAGCTTTACTTTCAATGAGAGAGCCTGTTTCTGTTGACTATGTGTACTTGCATTCTTTTGACTGAATAATTGGAATTCAGCCTTCCAAAAATGTCCTGTGAGAATACTGAAAGCACAACAAATGCAGAATGAAAAGAAAGATGTATTTTCAATCAAATAATCATTCATTTTCTAATGTTAAAATAATTATGAATATTATACACATTAATAAAATTTATGAATAAAAATTTGTGGTTTATAATTAAAATATTTAATAAGTTCACATTTAAATTAAATTATAGGTTCCATCCAAAAACAAATGAGGCTAATAATGTATGTTTCACATGGGATTACACTTTCACCAGGTGTCCTTGTTGAACGACTGCAGTTGACCGAAGCACTTTCATTTTTGACAAGTAACCACAACCTTTAATATGTCATCACTTGCTCGCCCAGGCTTTTGAAGCGAGGGAATCAATGAATTGCTAATCTAAGATTGAATTCCGCTGCGACGGGCTCTTGACAACAAAGCCACACTGGTGGGAGAGGGAGACAAGCCTGACAGGAGGTGGTGTATTAATCGTAACAACAGTAATCTATCATTGCCGCGAGTGCCCGGCCTAAATTTGATGGAGCACATTTTGAATATCTTGTGATCACCTCTGTTAGCAGCCATTGAAGTTCCACAGGCAAAAATGAGAGCAGAAGCTGACATCTGAAAGAGCAAAAGGGTGTTTGTTGTGGAGGGATCCATCACTCCTTTTATTTCTCAGAGGTGAGGGCCTGGGAGTCGCGGCCGCCAGCTTGAACTTCTAATTTCCACAGTAATTCATTACCACTGCCTCACGGGGACTGCAGGGGGAGCTCAGGGGTTGTTTTTTTCTTCTTCTTTCTGTTTGTTTCCAAGCAGTCTGTGAAATTTGAAGGACAATCACCTCAGTGGCTACAGCATGCACCACTGAACAATGAAATCACTGACTTTTCTGTCCTGGAAAAGTAACCTGATATTCAGCACATGAATATAAACAATTTATTTTTTTTCCTCCTTTTTGTAATCCATCACACTTTCTGTTTTCTCTTTGTAATCCACTACTTAGGACCCATCTTTGAAAGGCTGTGCATTTCCTGCCTTTCTTGTATGTCAATCATGGTTGCCTATAAGAGTGATTGACATACCTAAGTGCTCATGATGAAGACTACTGCATCAGGTGGACTTGTCCATTACAAAATGATCACTGATAAAACATTTGCTGCTTGACGAGAACAAGGAGAAAGATATCTTTGCCTCTTTGACAATTATTATCAAGTTCACAGATTGTTACACAGAGTAAAGAGGATGCTATTCTTAGCAACCTTTAATGTTGCTTCAAGAAGGTTGAATTTTATATTGTCACTTATATTTAGTCTTTTTCTTTTGTGCTCATGACAGAGAATGTATCTTACATTCTCCCAGAGAAAACATTTTCTTCAACAATTGTATATTGTACATCTGACACTTCTCTTTTAAATATTTGTTTATTTTTGTTGAATCACACAGCACTTTGGTTCCACGAATGAGTGATTTATTTCATGCTGTTGTGCCTTGTTCGCAGCATCAAGGGCTGGTCCAAATGTCATAAAGTTGAAGTCCTCAGGAAATGTATAATGCAGGTAATGTCCTCAGTAAATGTGTCATACAAGTAATGTTCTCAGGGAATGTGCCGTACAGGTAATGTCCTCAGGGAATGTGCCGTACAGGTAATGTCCTCAGAGAACGTGTCATACAGGTAATGTCCTTAGAAAACCTGTCATACAGGTAATGTCCTCAGGGAACGTGTCGTTCAAGCAAAGTCCTCAGGAAACGTGTATTAGAGTGAAGTGTATCACCTTGGTGAAACGGCAGCAGCTGTGCACAGCTGGCTCATTCATTTCAGGGCAACAAGGAGCAAAACAAGGCCGGTCTCCCGGACACATTCCTCTTTCTGCGCGGTCCATCTGTTTCCCCCTCTCTCAAGTTTAATAAGCACGAGCCCTGTGCCAGGAGCACTCTGGTACTACCCTTCCACTGGGAAACAATAAAAGACAAAGAGGGATTAAAAAGGCTGAACCACATGGTGCACCAACAACAAAACACATTGCAGAAATGAGACTTCACTGCCAGGCTGAGGCAGGAATACCGTATGAGAACTGGCACCCTGTTTGTGTTTTAGACATCCAAGCCATTAAAGTCCAAATGAGTTAAACCTTTGGCTAAGGGTGCCATTAGCCCAACTGAGGTTAGCTTACCCTCGCCAAATATCAAACCCATTTCATCTACAGGTCTTTCTCTGGGCACACATCAGTGCAATATCTCTATGCAGTGTTTAGCTGTCTGATAATGGTATTGGATAGTGGGCAACCTCTTTTTATTAAAAAAATCAAGCCAGATTTAACATAGAAGTCAATGCCTATAAATGTGCAACCCTTTCTAGTTGAAACAAATACACATCTGCCTGTTTTTTAAACTGAAACTCCACTGATATTTAAGCTTTCCTGCAGCCACCATCAGAGAGTTGTGTCTCAAGGTCTGTGCATGACTGAAGGATTTCTTCGCTGGTTGAGATAGCGTTTTCCACTTGCTCACCCACGGTTTTGGGCATTGAACCTAGCTTAAGTATTCACACAGTTTTCCTTAATACCTCATACAGCAAGTTGCTGGAACAATACAATAACACACTATTGACAAAGAAGGCGTTCGATGTGTATGCGTATGTGACAGCATGAAATTACCTCGGACTTTTTTATATTTGTCTGCCGTGTGACCAACATGCAAAGCAATTTTATATTTTCCGTATGGCTAACCCATCAGTACAGCAGTATGGAGGAAGGGGTTGCTTTTCCCCACTGCTGTTCAAAGTGCTCCTGTGCTTTAAATCACTGTTGACATTGGGGTCCTCTCGGATTAGATCCCAGATTCCATTACATTTTCCGATAAGATCGCTCACTGAGTTGGGAGGGTTTTTTTGTCATTATTTTTAACTGCCCAGTGTTTCTATTTCCCCAGCCAGTGAGTAGTTTCCTGAAGATGTAGCAACTGAGGCTGATTGTGGGTCAGACCCAGTTCTACTGGTAACTGAGATAAAAAATAAAAGACTCTTCTCTTTAAAACCACCTTGAACAAATGATATTCCGCCAGGGAACTAAATATGTAGGTGGTCCCCACTTAATGTTACTCTGATCAACACTGTGTCAGTTTAACTTTGCTAATCTATGCATACCAATGATTTGATATATATCGCCAATACTTTGGCAGTACAGAACTGTGACAAAGGTCTGATTAATACCTCTATTTAAACTAAAACCTTTAATTCCTTGCATAAAGGATTGAATTAAGTAAATGCTAAAAATAAAAATGCTAATCATAGCATGTTTACAACATCAGCACAAATATTTTATATAAACTTTTTTTAAGACAAAAAAGCAAAAACCGCACAGTAGGTTGCCTAGTTTACATGTCATCTGAATCTGTAATGTTAAAGTTACTTTTATATTTCTTTAGAATTACAAATGTGTTTCATTAGTAAGTTTACTTTTTGGTGCAGAGTATGTATATATTAACTTTACCCTAGTCTCAGCTTTATCCACCTCTAAAACACTCACAGCACAGCAGTTTTAATGTTTTTCATTATTCTAGTTTAGATTTTATGACTACATAACATTTATTATTTAATATATTTATTATATTAAATAAATATTGAAGAATTGAATTATCATGCACAGATCTATGCAATATATGCTGATTTCAGTCTGAGCTGTTGCTTCCCATAATACTGTTTTGAATAGCATTGTAGTTTTATGGAAAGTATGGAAGACATTAAAGAAGGAATTCCTGTATTTATAAATAACAGAGTGTGCCTGTTATTGTTACACATGGCAACATAGCAATATATTCAGTGCTGATAAGGATCAGTTAAGATTATAGCTTCCCTCTAAAACACTGCTTGGTACTGCTGTTGTTCCAGTGTGCTTTCAAATAGAATATACCATCACATTCATCTGTACAAAGGATCTTAATGTTTATATGAGCCCAATCCAGCATTGATGTTGCACTTTGCAAAATAAGTAAAATATAAGTAGACAATTGGACCACCCGGCAAGGGACCTGGGTCTTTGGTGATGTGAGCTAATTGTGTCTCTTTTCGGGAAGTTGTAGCATATGGTTCTGAAGCTCTGACCTTACCAATTACATGTGAAATTCACAGTAAGCTGCTGTTCGCCATTTTGATGTTACTTTTCACAGTGATGTCTGTTTGCTGAAAGAACTGACACCATTATCAGATTATGTGTGAGTCAGTACCAAGGAGTTCCTAGAAAGGTCCCCTCAATGATCCACCAAAGTATAAAAGAAAGTGCTCACGCTTTGTTAGAGAAACTGGGAACATTGTGTTACATCTGAGCATTGAATATATGGAAATGTTTGTTGTTTCGCAACATAGGATGCCAGTGGTGCTAAATAACAACATTACCCATATTCCAAATATCCATATATTTTATTACATTTATTTCCATTATCTCATGGACTGAGGGCACAGTGCAGCTCAAAAGCCTTGATCCATATCACACACTGCCTGTCTGTTTCTGTTTTGATTCTTCTTTTTTCCCATAATCCCAGTCTTTCTAGTCCACAGTTTTAGGTTCTGACAGATGGACTTCTCTCGTAAGAGCCTTCAGTGTCAGGCCCCTTGGTGTAATCTACCCATTGCCTGTCTGAAATGTTTGAACAGGAAGTTGCATGTGGTGTCTGGTGTCAGCCGCTGACCCCTGCGTGCAGATGGAGGCATCGCTGATGGTAGTGATGATGACAGAGAGAATCCCCAGTCTCTCCGCCTCGCTCGCCTTGCAGAGTAATTGCCTCCCATGTACTACACGGGGTCTGCGGTGCAAATATCTGTGGGGCGGAGATGTCAACTTTTAATTAAGAAAGTGGCGCACTTTTAATACACTTTATGGTTTGCAGATAAAATCTCATTTGCACACCGTAAAAAGGGAGGTTATCCACTCAGAGCGGCTGTGCCAGGGGGGAAGCCTGGCTCTTTAATTCCGGAGCATGCCTCAGTGGGCATTATCATTTGCAGGGAGCTGTGGATTCATATTTCACCCAAAGTGTGGCTTTAGCCATGGCGAAGGAAGGGGTGGTGCTCACCCTGAGTGATATCTCACTCTTCCTTTCTCTCTCCTTCTCTCCCAGTTCTCTCTCTCCTTCTCTCCTTCTGTCCATAATTCTCTCTCTCTCCTTTTCTCACTGTTCTCTCTCCTTTTCACCCTTCAAAATGTCTGTGCAAGGATGGCTCCTCAGAGCAGAAGTCAGTGTGGCCTGTGGGTAATTACACACTGGTCAGCAACAGAGGACTCGTCACGACAGCCTGGACCGTAGGTATAGCCCAAAGCCAGTGCAGCAGACACATTATCCTGACCTCTGTCAGAAATGGTTATGCATTCTGGTGAATGCTGCATAGTATACACACATTGTTAGGAACTATAAGCACTGCAGTATAATGCAAGGTAATGTTGCTCTTTTGAAACAGCGGCTCCACACAAACCCTATGATTTCAGATAACATTGCTTTTACAATTTATTGTTAGCCTTGACTAGTCCACTCAATGCAATTATGTGGCTCTTAAGGAAAATTGCATGCTACTATATTTTAGATTTTTTTTTGTTCAAAATTGTATCACTGCTTTCATCTTACACTTTACTTACTGTAATTGTGGGTGCTCTGTATCTATTTATTGTTGTTCTTGCTGCTTTGTTTCTGCTGTGATGAATTTGATATATATACAGACAGATACAAGTCAACTCTAGTGGAACTTTGAACCATTATCCAATAAGGAAGTCCTCCAGTTCATTGAGAGATAAAGGAGGTGCTTGATGGGAAGCAATTCCCATAAAGTTTCAATGATGTTTAGCTCTGATGACTTAGGAGGCCACGGAAGGTGTTTGACTCCATCCTGGAGTTCATGAAACCACTCTTGAATTCATTTAGCAGTTTGTTTTGGGGGTTTTATCATTGTATAAAATTGGAACATCTTGACGAAACTGTTGTTTGAACTGTAGACTGCACCTGGCTGCTTTTGTATTTCTTGGCTGTAATTCTACCGTGCAGAGTAATAATCAGAACAAATGACTCCTGTGAGATGGCTGTCCATCCCACCAACAGATGCACCACCATGTTTTAACAGTTGGGAAGAGGCACTGTGGGTAGAAGGCTTCCTGTGGCCGTCTCCAAACATACTCCTGTCCAGATGTAGGAAACGTTGTAAAAGACCACTCGTGAGACACTATTACTTTCTTCCACTGCTCAGAAATCCAGGTTGTGTGCTCACTACATCAGGTTATGCATTGTTGTGCATTGGCCTTGGTTACAAGTGGTTTCAGAATTGTACAGTTGTACTGTGTACAGTTTTTTTTTTTTTGAGCCTGGGTCAAGGAGGTGTAGGTTGAATTCTATGGCAATATTTGAGGCTTGTTGTTTTGCTATCCAGTGTCTAACTGTCCCTGCTGGTGAGCTTCAACTTGCAACCACTGTTCCTCTTTCCTGATGCAGTTTTTCCTAGTTTGGTATATTTCATCATGATTTTTGACACTGTTCCCCTTAACACATTAAATATTTTTGACCTTTCTGTGACTGATACACCTGCAATTTTATCAGCAACTATTTTACCTCTTTCAAAATGTATTAGTCCTCTCATGTTGCTTTAGAAACACATATTAAAGTGTTACTTTTAAGACACCTTTTATATCAGAAGCATATTGGTAATTATTATTGACATTAATATGAAACAAGTGTATACTCCTTTTTAATTGCAATTTAGTTCAAAATACAAGTCCTTTTTCATTTGGTGTTTCTGTTATTTTGTCTACACCCTGTATAACCCTTGTGCATTGCTCTGGAAAATAAATAAAAAATAAACGCATTATATGAATATGCAGAGTATCAGAGGTTTAAACAGTTGATGGAATCATCAATATTTTAGAAATGAAAGCAGACATTTAAAGAATACTAGTTGCACTGTATCGATGTTGCGGAGGTGTAGCATGCAGTGACTTATTATGGTGGCTGAACCAGCGCAGATCGTTTGCCTACGGGCGTTTAAACGAAGGAATGAATGACTGCATATCAGCAAAGTCATTATGCTAATGCAGTTATTGATTGCTTAAAGTCAAAGCCTGATGAGACAGAGGAGAGCTTTCAGCCGTTGCACAGTTAAGTACTCTGCATGTAAACCAGACAAGACATTGGATTTCAGTCAGAGCATCGGGGCACTGCTGCAATCACTGAGTGTTTAGGGAGGGAGGTTCACATATCAGGGCCTTTACTTTCCCTAGACTAGGACCTGGAGTAAAATAAAACACGGACAGCCAATCAGAGCTCCTTAAAGTGCAGTGCTGGCTCCTAACAGTAGCTGGTGCTGGCTGTCTTACCCCAGAGATATAATGTCAGAGATGAAACCTTCCCAGGGGATGTCAGCAAGCCTGGAAAAACTAACAATAACGGAATAACCTGAAAACATTCAGATACTATTAGGAGCAGAAAGGGCCACAACATCTAAAGGCCATTTGTCCAGCTGAAAACCTAGAGGGATGATCTGTAAAATCATGAAATCTTTTTCTGTTGTTGTTTTTGTTGTTTTTCTCATTTGCAATGATTTCAGTCAGAAGTTCTAAGATTTTGATTGGCAAACATATGCATTATTAATGTTAAAATGTGCCAAAATAAGTACAATCACTTCTGTCCTCATGTTTGGCTCACAATTCAATGAAAATATTACTTTTTGCTTCACAAATGTGTACTACTGAGACCAGCAATCACTGGAATCAATGAAAAAGGGTTATATATTTAAACAGTAACACACAAATTTGATTGTGAGTTAAAGTGAAGGACTAATGTTGACTAAATCCAGACCTAGATGTTTAAAACATTTTCACTAGAAATTTCTCTTAGAGTTAAACAGTTATGTGTTAGACTTTCAGTTGTGGTCAGATATATGCTTAATGTCTGCAGTATGGGCTGTAAAATGTGAACTGAACAAAAGAGCTACCATCCTCATTAATGAACTCCATTATTGATCTATATCCTATGGTACTGGTTAGCAGGCACCATCAGAATTAAAGTAATAATAATCTGCACGGTCTGTTGGAATTCTGTCTGAATTTCTTAAAATTCTTGAAGTTTTTTTGAAATGGCTGCAATTATTTGAATTTGGAAATTCAGCTCTGACTGCACAGTGCTCCACTGCTCTGTAATCACAGATGATCAGGCACCACAGTTACTATTTGAATGTAATTGCCCTTCCCCGGTCTCCCTTTCCCTTTAAATATCTGTTAACATTAGCATGCAGTACAAAGAGAGTACAACCTGCTGTATGTTAATGCATTTTTCATACAATACAGTTCAAAGGGAGTCAGGAAGTGCTCCTTTCACACCGATTGCGAGCAGCGCCCAAGCCTGGGAGACATTGAGTTTTAAGTGGAATAAAATGAGAGGCAGGCTTTGCCAATCTCTTTCAGCCACCGCTTGATTTCTGTCATCCCGCGTAAAATCTGTGCATTTATCAAAGCTGATGCGTCTAGACTCGGCCCCGTGTGAAATATCAAAGGAGACCATAAACCAACGCTTCTAAATGCCACCACAGGGAAGATTTAACTCTTTTGATAGTAGCTTTATACGTCCCAGAGATGACAGGCTGATGGCGACTGAATACTGCTTTTGGCATGGAGGCACTGCTTTCATTTCTGCTTTTTTCTCCTCCTAAATTGTCAATATAAAATATGTACTGAAATCTGGAGGGCAAGAAATTTCTATATTCATGCCTGCATTCTAAACCAGCAACTGATGTTTAAACCAACCTTTCTGCCAGCTGACCTCACTCTTCCTCTCGCACCACCTGTTAGTGCATCCTTCCTCCTCCCCTCTCTCTTCCCTTCTCCTCCTCCTGCAGGTCTCTGTCTGGGGCTGTGTCTGAATGTCTACCTACCTTGCCTTGATTTCCCTTCTCGCTGGTCAGACCCAGGGCTACATTGTCCTCGTCCAACAGTTTTGACAGACTACGTCCTAGTGAATGTAATTTTCTTATTCCGGCCAGCAGTGTGAAAAGTTCCTTTTAAAAAACTAAGAGATCTAAAATTTGTGGCCTTTTCAGAGGAAATTGTTATTCAGACTGTCATTTTCCTGTCATGCTTTCCTCAGAGTTGCTGATGGTAGTTTATGCAGTCTTATCCAGGAGCATTGCTTATATTTTGTTTTGCAGACAGCCTACTATCTAACCAAATGACACTGCACCAATATATCAAAGTAATATGCCATCATTGATGATGTAGCATAAAGTGCAAGACTGTTGTGAAGATGACTGAATAAATCATTGTATTTGACATTGCAGCCATATTGCAAATAGATTTTTAAGGACAAAATGTTTTTTATGGTGTTTTATGACACTGTATGTCAAATGTAGTGTAGCCAATGTCAGGGATAACATCTATATGCAACAATCATACTTTAAATTCATATTGTAGTAAAAAGGCTGCAATATGTATCTGTACAATGCTGGACATCATATGACTGGACAATAAACATTAACATTTTGAGTGACCTGTCAGACCAGTTTGAGGACTAATTGTTTTAATGTCCCTTATTCCCTCCATAGTAGCAATCACACTAACCCAAGCCGATTGCTCAGTAATGTCCTCCGACACTGAAATACCACTATTTCTATTACACTGCTCAGCCAATCACCAGCCTCTGAAACTGCCGTCTGGCATCCAATCAGCAGAGATGGGAGGGGGAGGCTACATCAACCCCAAAATGGGTGGAGCTGTCTGTCAGTGTCTCACCAAACCTACTGGACCTTTGCCAATCACAGAGCTCAGCTGTGAATAGCAAGGTCTTTTGATTGGTTCACACAAGACTGTATTTGACCGCACATGCCTACTACTGGATTCACAAAGCCACACTTTTGCATCACTGCCAGCAAGACTTGTGGGATCTCTGCTTACCCATTCAAAAATTATATAAAGAGAATATATTTTAGACAATACTACATTATTGTTATTTTCTTGGCTTATTCAATATATTGAAAATATATAAATTATTGCCATGCTGATATGATGCAATATATTCCTGCTACACATGAATATATTTGACATGTATTTGCAATATATTGTTGGGTTGAACACCCTATTTCTCCCAGCTCTGGACACCACACCCAGCCCCTCTGCAGCCTCATTCACTGCTCGCTAACGTCTCCCTTTTGACTCATTTCAGCCTCACCGCTGCTCTCCCCTTCGGCCATGTGTTTTTGAGTCCCTTGTTCTGAGCACATTCCCCCGTTGACTGCTGCCTGTCGTCCTTTGTTGCCCGCCCGCACTGCAGTTTTCTTGATGAGATGGCGCTCTTCTTCTCAACAGGTGGTAAACGCCAGCGCTACTGGCAAGGGATTTCAGGATCCACCCCCTTCAACCCGCCTCCCTCTGCTGGTTTCCGCCACGGATATCACGTGTAAAGATGCCTCCATCTCAATAGGGTCTCGCTGAATCGTTTAGTTTCCCGCCCCCTACGCATGTATAATATGATTGGTTATTGTCCTGTCAGTCACACACACCTGTTGGCAAGGGAGGAGAAAGGCACACAACAGGAAATTTAGCCTTTGTGATTGGACCGTGGCTCAGAACGGTTATCCTATCATGGGTAAGCAACACACAGTATCCCAAACTGAAACAAGGTGACTCTTTATCAGCATGTGAAATGTGCACCCAAACACCATGTGTCTGCCTGTTGGGCAGGCTGAGGTACCTCTCTCCCCTCCAGTCTTTTAGTTTCTCTTCTCACTCCCTCTCCTCCCATTCACAAGGCAGACAGACAAACCCTGCCTTCATGCATGGCTGCTCACTCTCCGATATCTCTCTGTCACCCCTCTCGATCTGTCTGATCATCACCGCTTTGTCTGCTTCTCTCTCCTTCCTTTGTCTGTCACCCCTACACTGCCACCTGTCACCTTCTGCCTTAACCTCCACACCTTGTCACCCACCTGTGTTTTTTGGCAGATTCCGCTGCCTGCCCTGTCTTCCCTCTCTTGTCGACCCATGATGGTCCCTCCCCCCACTCCGCTGATTCACTTCAGTTCCCCGTCCTGAGCTAAATTGTACCCAACTGAAACTCCACTGTTTCCTCCTGTCAACCCCAAACCCCAGGCTGCCTCCAACAGGTCAAGTGAACCATTGACCATCCCTTCCTTAAAAACTGGTGACATATATAAATATTTCAGCATTGGCATCACCTCTCAACCCCAAAATGTCTGCCCTACCTCCGGTCTACCTTCACCTTCTCCTCTCTCTGATTCTGACCTATGACCTATGACCTCTGAAATCACTTTGAAAGTTATCCCAATGATTGCTCATATTATCATTCAAGGGCTTTTTTCTAAGTATTGTTACTGTGTGAACAGCTGCATTCATTTGAACTTGAAAGATTTACATATTTCTATCACTAAAGCTATTGTTCTCAGCTACATGTGACCATGAATGCCTCTGTACAATATTGACAGACTACATACAACTGTGACCAGCTGAGTATGGCTATAACTGGCTACGTGTGACTGTGACCAGCTCAGTATGATGGTGATCGACTATCCATGACTGTGACCACCCATGTATTACCGTAACCAGCTACGTGTAACTGTGCTCTGTTTTGTGTGACCGTGACCAACTCTGTGTGACTGTGACCAACTGTGTATGATTATGACTAGCTATGTGTGACCCTGACCATGAAAGTATGACTATGACCATGTACATTTTAGTATAAAGCTACTTCCACTCATCTCCTCCCATCTGGATTATTCCCGCCCCAGCTACTTTCCTTCTGTCTTTAAGCCCAACTGAAATGGCCTTCCTCCTATAAAAAGCCCACTCTAGATTTCCTGAAACCTTCTGACAGACCTTGCCATGACAGGAACCTTTTGTGAAGAGAGAAAGGCAGAGTGACCTCGTTAAAAAATAAATTATCATTAATCCACAAAATTACAGCAATGCACAAGTCTAAAACTAGACTGAAAAGCAGTAGATCTGTCACATACTCATTGTGTGTAAGTGAGGAGGGACCTAAGAACAGGGTAAAAGCTGACAGCGATGATGCTCACTGCTGCCTAGCAACCCAGGAAGTTCCCTGCTTGAACTAGCATCCGTCCATTTTTTTTCCAGCTTTCAGGTACGGCTTATCTATATTGTAAATATAATAAAAAATGACTTAATACATATCTGTACCATAAATGTCATCGAGCACAAATCAATTTATTGATATTGACAAGGGTTGCCCTTTAATACTGTTTTTATAGAGAGATGAGCTCTGTGATCTCCTGAACAAGTCCGGTCCTCATGCTGTATTTCACCGCAGACGGTGAACCACTTAATACCACCACTCTGCTTCTGCCTTTAAGGTGGATGCCAGATACCAGATAACGATATCGCTGGTCTTGAAATTTCGTTCCATCTTTGGCTCAGCACCTCTAGCTTCGGTGTCATGTGATCTGTGCTATGTGCCTTTGCGTTGTGAGAGCTGAATTCCCTGCCCTCATGCTGATGCCAGTGTAATCCTGCAGTCCTGTGCTCACAATGCTAGTTTCTTGGTGCGATATTGAATCAGTCCTACTTCGGGTGCATCACACATCTATAATCAGCTAAATCACCTATCATGCATTCCACTGCTGCGAGAGCATTGGCTGTTGCAAAAAGAATTCCTGTTATAACAATGTAAAAAAAATGAAGAAATGTTTATTAAATGAACACCAGTAGAAATACCTTGCTGTTAGCGCTCTTTAATTTAGTCCTGAATAGCGCTACTACATTCCACTTTAACGGTATTACAGCAAGTGATTTTACAGCTTGTCTGGGCTTCACAACACAAAATGAGAAGCCTGACAAGAGAGTGCCCATGAGATACTCATTTTCCATCAGCCTGTTTTTAGGTTATAAGAAATAATCTAGAATATTACTGTTGAATCTATAATAATAATAATAATAAGAAGAAGAAGAAGAAGAAGAAGAAGAAAACTCTGCTAATGTGTGCACTGTATGTGAAGGAGAAGGTGATGAGAATGTTACTATAATGTTGTGTGAAGGTCAGCATTACATTGCCGAGCCATATTGTGGCATGAAAACCCCCGAAAAACCCATGAAACCAATCAAAATTTCCATTCTCACGCTCTCATGTTTTCTGAGTGTAATGTAACCAGAAACATTTCCCCAAAGGTTGAAGGGGCATGTTGTGTGATCAATGCCTCATTGACGATATTGATTCACCAATTTACAGCAATTGCATTCTCACAGTGGCTGGGTGTATGTGGCTAGAGTGGTATCAGCATAAAGTACTGCACTGACAACATTGCAAAGCTTTTGCGGTCATGCAAGTTCCTGGACCAGATCCAGGACAATTGACATCTTAATGTACATCTTATATTATTACTACCATTATTGTCATTCAGCAGACACTTTTATCCAGAGCAACATACATAGGTAACGATTTTTCCATGTTTTAGATATGGATTCAGGACACATGATTCTGAAACACACACACTTTTGGTCTAGTGCCTGATGGCCATCACCATTCTAGCAGAAAATAACAGTAACAATGCATCTGATGTTGCATGCTGTAAGACTTTAATGACAGTGGAGTTCATTGGTTTATTGTTTTCCGAATGCGGCTCTATCAGTAGTATTAGCATTTGTAGGAACAGTAGAAGTTGTATGCTGTATAACATGTCATTAAAATGGTGGGTGAGACAGAAGCACTGAATTCAAGGAGTGCTGCCGTCACCAGCGCTCACATCAGGGGACTGGGGGGGGGGGGGCGGTTTGGGGCATTCTGACAGGGCAAAACCTCACGGGCAGAGCACCTCAGGCTCTGGTTTAGGGAACAGGATGACACAAAGGGCACGGGAAAGACGAGGCAAAGCAGGGGCCGTCCTCCCGCGACAGGCAGAGAGGGGAGAAGTGAATGGGAGATTAATTATCATTATTAAGGAGTTCTCCGAGAGCAGCTGGGAACAGCGGGAGAGAGGAGGAGCAATATTTTCATCTGACGTGACATTTAGGAATCCGCAGCTAGCCTGCTCCATATTTTGCTCCCTCGCTCTGCTATCTCTCTCCTTCTTTCTCTCTCTCCCTCTCCTTGAGGGTTTTTATTTGTGTTTTTGTCTCTGCATAGGTGAAACTAATGAGTCTAATTAAGCCGATTGAATTCTCCCCTCTGTTTTATTCATTCTTGGTGAGCGATCATAATGTAGAGGGTTTTTGCATGTAATGAGGGTGATTGTTATGAACACAATGTCAGATGTTAAAGGAATTTCCTGACTGACGCCTAATCACCCAGTCAATGCCTCTGAAAGAACAGTGGACTGCATAAATTTTACCCATGATTCCAAGGTGCAGGAAACCAGGACGTCCCCACCAATCAGCAAGTGGGGCGATAAGAAACTGGTTTGGCATGTGTGGTTGGGGCACTAGGGTGTCTCTAATTGGGCCTTGTTCTCTTTCTGGTTAGGAGATGCCCAGGCCACGGGCCTCTCGTGGATAAATAGCAGTTTCCCAATTGAGCCTTGGTGGACATGCCCTCATATCAGTGCCCCAGATTGCTGACATTATCTCTTTTCACTCGGGTAAGGTGGGTTGATTCTTATCAGGACTCCTGTTTGAGTGCTTCTACTTCAGTTTAGTCATGCAGAAGATAATTCTGTTTAGCTTCACAAAAACATAATTGATGAGCAAAATCCAAATAAACAATCAAAACCAAACCTCTCAAAAAATCTTCAAAACCAAAACCAAAAAAAACAGGATGCTATGGTGCATTGTACATGTTTATAACCTTAAACAACCTTATTAGTCAATCATCTATTCACTGTGTGCTTTTACCTACTATCTGTAAATAATAGCTTATGAAAGCAAAGTATGAAGTGGACATGCATGGCTCCATAATCATGAGTGACATTTTTGGCAACACAGTATGTAGAAACTCTAGTACTGTAGAAATATTCAGAATTAAACAGTTTGTCCTCCTCCAAGGCATTGAACACGCTCAAACATCACAATGAGTTTGTCAATTGCACAGCTGATTTTATGCCGTTAATGAATTATATACAGTTTCACCGACGACCGGTTCACCTCACCTGTCTCGGCTGACGTGCACTTAATTGGAACAAATCTATTTGCTAATTTTCCTGTTGATGGCGTGCATCTATCTTGCGTCCAGCAGCCCCCTTGCATGCACCGGAGGCGGCTGTCAGGAGACAGGTGCGATGCCAACGCGTCCAGCAAAACGCTGGGCGTAAGTGAGCGACAAAACTCTCGGCGGCGCCGGAGTCACCCGGAGAAATCGAAGAGCAGCCTTGTGTGATTTTAAGCTCAAAAACGTTTCCTTTCATAAATTCAAAACATTTCTGCTGTTGCACATTTATTTATTTATTCAGCCGGTAAAATGTGTTTATGCTTCTGTAGCTCCACATGTGGTCAGGGATGCAGCTACAGGGAGCTGTGGCATGAAAAGCCTGCACCAGCTCTTCTGCTATCAGCAGTGCCTTTTGTTGTTACCTACCACCCTGGGTTTGGTTGCTAGCATCTCTAGACCATAAAGCTGTTTTCATCTCGCTATTTTCCACTGGCTGTACCCTCCTGCATTTCTTTTTGCCTATGTTGTGATTGTCTTCCACATAAAGTAAGCTGATTGCTTTTCACTTTAGCGTGGTTATTTTTAAATTTGTGTCTTAACCATCACCCTCCCTATCTCTTAATTTCCCAAAGACTCAAGGCCTCTGGCTAATTGAATTTCCCCCTTTTTATCTACCCAAATTTGGAATCACTAATCGTACACATGAAGGTTTCCTCACCAGGGCAACCTCTTCCCTCTTGAAGGAGTGCTGCAGTACAGTACTGCAGTAATCCCCCCATTCATGCCTGCTTTTTGCACTACAAGTCCCACAATGCACAGGAGGGCAAATGTGAGACTGAGGATATACCCAACACCCCCTGACATCATCATCTGAGCAGCTCAAAGGCACCTAATGAACTGCTAGAGGTCATTACAAGAAAGGAAATGATTTCCCAGGTTAGGCAGAAAAACATATTTAAAGGACAAATTATGAAATATCAGAGTAGTCTTTTTTTTTTTTTAAATCCAATCATGCATGAAACGCAGGGTCACTTTGCATTGCAAAAGGGAATAGAATGCATTATCCTTAGACTGATTTGAAGCCTTTGTGAGGCTTTACATGAAAACAAATGTTTTGGTCACCCACCAAGAAATGCATCTCACAGCTAATGTCTCACATGTTCTTGTGTACTGAACTTTGCTGAACACCAACAAGAAAATAAACGCTCACTTCTCAA
Organism: Megalops atlanticus; assembly: GCA_019176425.1. Taxonomy (NCBI): domain Eukaryota; kingdom Metazoa; phylum Chordata; class Actinopteri; order Elopiformes; family Megalopidae; genus Megalops; species Megalops atlanticus. The sequence continues at coordinate 3,004,141 of CM032884.1, read as the reverse complement.
GCTGCTTGCCGCAAGAAACAGCAAAACATGTAATTGGGTCACTTCTTATGTTAGCCCTCCTGGAGACCCTTATGACAGAACCTTACTGTCAAAAGCGCTTTTGCTACACCGAGTTTGCTGAGCATCAGTCCAGTTAGCTCGAATTCATTAGCCAATTAACTAGTCGGATAGCTAATGAAGAGCTACTTTATTCACATGGCTTACATACTTTCAAAACAGCAAATGATAGCTCATTTTAACGTGATTTGTTGAGAGGCACTAGGAACAAAATAAAATAAAAAATGTGTCAAAACTATTGGTTAACATGGTAAACATATGGATTTTAAATATTATAAATAAAACTACCACCCAAGTACTTAATCATGAGCTCTGTTACTGATACGCAAGCGCTATATTAATCAAGCCCTAGGCACTTAACAGGTAAAAGAGTCTTGTCAAGTCTTGTTCCAAGGCGACATACAACAACCTTGAGCTTATACTGATAAGATGAGCTTTCTGTGAAGCAGAGGTCAGCTCAGCCTTCCAAGTTCAGCTCCTAAACGCTAAATTAATCTAATCATTTACTAAAACGATATATCACTCACATGTTAAATGCAGGATTATAAAGCCGGTCGCTTAAAAAAATAGAACTTTGTGATAGATGTGGGCGAATATTTATTTAACTTCTCCAGCTGATTGACTAATTAGACTAATGAAAGCACAGAGGGCAGGGTCAGGAGTATCGGGGGCATTCACAGACCGTGTGGGGAATTAGATAAAGACCCTGGATGCCTGGTTTTTTGGGGGGTGAGGGGATGGATCAGACAACTGTAGGGGCTATTTTTCTCAGGCCTAATGTCAGAAAAGGCAGAAATTCTCCAGCCTGTGGTTTTTAGCCTCAGCGCTGCTGCCCAGGGAGGTCTCTCGAGTCTGCTTCTCACCTTGACATTCTGCTCTGATTCTCCTCCTCACTATCTCCACCTCTTCCTCCTCCTCCTCCTCCTTCTCGACCTCCAGGCGGTCCCTCCTTGAGCTGTGGTGACTCAGGGGAGAGCCGGCAACCTTGAACCCCTAGCCTCTCAAACCTTCAGAGATCAGAGCCTCAGACGACCTCTGTAAATATTTTATCGTCCAGGTGGGCAGCACCACTACTGACTTCGAAACATCTTTACTTATTTATGTTTTCACTTTTTCTCAACTTTTTTTCTTCTTTTACTATTGATATATCTTTCCATCTCACTGAATTAACTTTGTCATTCTGTCCAATTTTTTCTTTTTCTTTTTTTTTTGGCTCCTCTGTCTTTTCAGAAATCCGGTTTGCATGGCCCCTTAAAGTTCTTACCACCTGTGCAATGTTTCTGTCGGTGCTAGGCAACCGCTGATGCACAGTCCCACACGGCTGCGAGTGTGTGTGTGTGCAATCGCACGCCGCTGTTGCAAAGTTTCCTGAAGAATCTTCGGATTTGTACTGGTCCACAGGGAACGTATCCCACAAGCATCTGAGGAACAGGGCTCCAATATTTTTTTTTTTAAAAAACTAAGCTGCTCAAAAACAACTCGCCTCCTCGGCTTATTATCCCCAAACAGCCCAATTCCCCGGATGGCTCCGTCCTGCTTAGGAAGACATCTTCACAATCTCTGTGTGGTTGATGTTTGCGGCTTCAAGAGGCGCCTGTGAAGTTCTGTCTCAGAGCTGGAGAGTCGGCACGGAGACGGCACAGAGTTTTTTCAGCCATCGCGGCCGCAAAGGACTCTGGGATCACCCGTTCCCATGCGCCGGAGCAGTTGAAAGGAGCAGAGCTCCTTCAGACGCATGCAAGACTAGTTGAGAGACATTAGTCTCATGACGGGAGATACCCACTATGCTGTTCCGTGCTTTCACAAGCTGACTTTAAGAAAATGGCCTCATTTGAAAAAAAAAATGTCAGGCAGTTTGTGAAAAAGAAGCACAATATGTGCAGCTCAGAACAGGGATGATGTAATTCAAGAAAAGGCCTGGAAACTTTGCTCCAATGAAGTGTGAGATTGCAAAGATTAATTACGGTTGTGGTTATACCATCAGTTGGTTGTGCTAATGAAGTTTGATGGTAGATAACTATATATTGTCATCGCTTATTATTTATGGAATAACAGTTGATGTAGTTGGTTGAGCACAAAATCCTTGCCCTGCTAATCCGTTTTAAAAATTTGTGGTAATACTTTATAACGTGGTCTAATTATAAATGTTACATAAAGCATTAATAACTGCATTATACATGAATAAAAATACATTGGTTATGTTTAGTTCCACATTGATAAATGCTAGTAAATATGTTTTTAATGAGAAAGCCAGGGTTGCCACATTGAGAAATTCCCACAAAAAGGAACATGTGCAATCGCACTATGCTGTGCACTTTCCTATCTCAACAATAGACATTGTAATCTTGTGTAGATCCTTCTCAATCTGGCAACCCTGGAGTCCTCCATAATGACACATCCTCTGCACTGTGTATTTTCTTAACGATGGAAGGCGCTGTCCTTTAATTCCGTTCAGGCACTTGGCCACAGCACATCAGGGCACGCAGACTGCAGCATGGTCCTCTGAATGTCTCCAGAGTGAAACATCAAGGCCGAGTCGCCAGAAGAGGGCTCTGTGTGTCAGGGAACAGACTGTGAGTAAACATGTCTCTCCACATTACTGTATCATCCTCATCATCAGTAGCACTGCGGAGCCCGACTGCTCACATGTCATTACTATTTCATGGAGCGTCCGTTGCGTCGGCTGTCTCTAAATACTGCAGAAGATTTGCGGTTATTTCAGAGGGCAGAGTGCTTCGTGCTGATGAATGTAGGAGCCCAGGTACAGAATGACTGCTGTGAGGCATAGATGCTCGCACTGTGTGACCGCTTTTGTGAATATAATCTTTCATACTCATTTGCTCATTGCATTGCATGCTGCATTCACCACTGAACCACTGAACACTGAACCACCCAGAAAAAAACCCTTACGACTCATTGGAGAAGAGTTTTTTCATGTTTGCATTGTATTGTGCACAACCCTCACAACCCTAACCACCCTGTTGTACTTCCCATTTCTCACGCTTTTCAACACTTTTTAAAACTGAAATTTTAACATAGTTTCAGGGCAGCCTGCATATGTGCGTGTGTGTACGAGTGTGTGTGTGTGTGTGTGTGTGTAAGTGATTTGGACTGTTGGACTGAAACAGGAATCCAGCCATCCAGATTATCTTACATTTTAATCAAAGTATGTATTATGACATCAAGCTCATTTTCAGGACCTTTTCGGATTGGGGGCGGTGGCAGGGCAGGGAGAACTGCAGAGGCTGATCTGACTGTACAATCACTGCTCAGGACATGGCGTCCCGGCTCAGCTGAGAGTGTCCTCTTAGGCATGTTGCTCAGACACAGCACCTGATTTACACAGTGTGACACGTTGGGAACGCTCGAGTCAAAAGCCTCAGTGTCATTTACTTCTCTTCATCTGTTTTGGAGTCCCTTTTTACGGGTTGCCACAGTAAACGAGGACCCATCCCCCCTGCGGAGTCCGCGGGGATGTCTGTTTATATGGGTTGATGTCTCGCGTGCTGGGAACAATGAATTTTATTAACCCCCGGTCTCGCACTCGCAGTCCCCCTCCTCGGTGCTTGGCTGGGTCTCTGCGTTCTCTGAGCGGCCTGTGTTCCCCCAGCGGAGCTGCAGCCCTGCGCCGCTGCATTAACTCCAATTCCCCAACATCTACAAGCCAGAGAGACACGATCATCACACCGGCCCCGGCCACCTAACCTTGTCAGAGCTCACAGCTTGTGACAGCCGTTTGAGAAGCTCAAGTGCTTCATTCCAGGCTTAACAAACAGCGCTGAGGAGGGGAGAAAATGGTTCAGCTGGAAGGCAGGGAATTCCATCTGCTGTTGAAGTGCAGGGTGGAGATATGAGATATGAGATAACCATGTGTGTGAGGTTGATTTTGACCAGTTGTAATGTAATTAATTCACATAATGAAGAAATCCCTAGAAATCCCACGGAAGCACCAGGTAAAAGAATATGTGGGGTGTTGCCAGAAGCGTGTTCATTTTTTCTGATATTTCGACACCAGTCTGCCTCAGAAAAAGGAGAACAAAGATATCCTTGAATTGCTGTATATTAGATTTGTTTCCTCCATGACCTTGATGTGGGTTTGACTTTTGCTTTTACAGGAATACTGTTATTATGCATCTTATAAGATTATAAAACTGCTTAGGAGATAGAAAAGCACCACTATCAAAAAAATGAATCAGCTTTGTTGAAGTACTACACTGGGGACAACTTTCCCCATTTCTCCTCACTAACAGTTTAGAGCCATATCAGGCCTTAGGTCTAGACGTCATAAACACACAATGAGGAGAAAATACGGCATCCTCAGAAACATTAAAAACTGCTGACAACTTCAATTTAGGGATGCCTTTGGAAGTAGATTTTTATTATAAACTCAATACTTGGAGCAGCAGTTCAGAGCATTAATGATCCAGTCAGAACAGTGTTGTTTATTATACTGTTTGTATGTTTTAAATGCTCCAGTCCGTTGATCTGATTCTTGCCGTTTCCCTTTGGAGCTGTTCTGGGCCATTGATGATCGGGTCGATACCTTGCAAATTGTTAGCATTCGGTGGCATTTTGTTCTTGTTTTGCGAAACCCTGAGAAACAGGCGACATTTGGCGGGAGTCCCAGGAGATGTGACTTGTCATGGTGTTTTGCTGCGAGTGACCGCCGGGCCGGTAATGGCTATCTGCGGGTTAAAGTCTGTCAATGGGAATTTGAGGTGCAGTCAATTCGGCAGCCTTTCCCAGGGCTCCTAGCATGTGGCCTGACTGCAGAATGGCTGATGGGGGACTGCTCGGGGAACGATTGGCACCGTTTTGACACAGAGCGTCTGCGGCAGAGAAGTGTCAAAGGATCATGGGTAAAGTGGGATACAAGGTCCCGCTGGCTTCTAATTGGTCTCCGGTTGTGGAACTTCCCCTCGTTCCGTGGGTTTGGGGGATGGGGAGGTGTGTGTGTGTGGGGGGGCTGTGTTCAGAAACCCGAGGCTAAGGCTGAAGCTTGGATTTAAAAGGAATATGTATTTTAAAGACAAGGGACTTCAGAGGATCAATAATTCATAAACCCTCTCCTGATTAGGGGTCTCCCAGCAATCCTCTCGGATCTTACCCCGGCTCCAGGCTGGATGTGACCGTCTGGGAGGGCAGCGATGCAGTGACCCCCCCCCACCCCCGCCGGCCATGCCATGGCCACGGCCACCATGCACGCCTTCCCTTTCTTAACGCTCCTCTTTCATTTGGGATTACGCGCTGCTCAAGTCCAGGCTGTCAAATTCATCCTTTTCAGCATGAAATCAGAACAGTGCGGAATGGCCGGTGTCTGCGTATTGTGCGGAAAATCAAACAGAACACGCACAATTTGAATATCAAAATGACACTGCACAAAAGCTTAAAACCAATTCTGATATGTTTTACTGCTTTATGCGAGCTGTCCGCGGGGAGAAGGGAAGAGAAATGCACATTAATATTCTTTGTAAATTGCATGGTTTTACTACTATGTGCTAGAGCCATTAGAAAATGCATATCTCCTCAAGCTATTTTTTTTTTGCTTCATATGAGAGTGTGCGATGTAATTACACACTGCATATGAATGCGGAAATAAATTTTAATTCCAGACGTGGGATTTCCCACATGTCCACATACAGATTCTGTATATACATTTTCATTGCCCATTTCAGCACACAGTGGTTGCAGTAAGGTGCAATCTGCTGGCAATGAGGAGGCTCTGTCAGAGGCAGTGTGTGGGTCCTGGGCGCAGATCTGGAGGAGAGATGCTGCAGGCCACGCAGTCATGAATCCACACTGATTGGACCCTGAGAGCAGAGATTCCATGGCAGTCTGTTCCACTCCAATTGCAGCTCATTAGCACACAGATGTACGGCATTAAGAACACATGAATCAGTCATCACGTACATGCTGAGATCCAATCTCAGTCTGGTGAAAGGACTCCTTCCTCCTCAACACTGCCATGAATATGAATATAATTCTGCAGGCATATATGTTGCTATGTATATCAACTCTGCATGTGCATGTGCACACATCTGTAAAATTAGTATTAATAGCCTAGGCTTAGACTTAAATAAAAAACCCACCTAACAACCAGCCTAAGAGCAACAACTTCTTACGCTCAGTAATTCAAATGATAGGCATGGTATGGAGTGCTGGAATTATTATTAGTTTTTGTTTTTGGTTTTCACCTGGACAATTCCTCTCTCTTCACACCTCATTTCCTAAGTGAGTGCAAGAAATGACACTGGTCTCTTGTGGAGAGGCTGGCCAACACTTCTCACAAAAAAAGAAACAGAAAGCACAGACATCCAGAAAACAAATAATTTATTAAAAAAAACAACAAACAAAAAGAACCAGCCTGAGCACACAGCGAAACCAACCCAGCCTCCAAGCACTGCAACCTCACACCTGTTCTTAACAAGCCTGATTGGGCAGGTGAGGTTAGTTAACCAATGGCTGACTTGCACACAGACAATTGCAAATTGACAGGTAGTGATGAAACAATAAACTGATTAGATGTATCTGATTTGAAATGAGCTCAATTACTGCGTAGTTGAAAATGGGAAGACAATGAACCTTAGACATTTAACAAGTTGACAATTACACAATTAACAAACAGTTTTTGTGGAAGGGTGAAGGCTCTTCAAATGTCACGAAAAACTTGGAAACACAGAACTGTGTAATGTATTATCTCATTTTAATCTTCTGCTGCATTTGAATGAGACTGTTTTCTCAACCAACAATAAAGCAGGGCAGGCACTTTATATATTTGAATACATACTACAGACCAGTCAAAATAAGGGTTTTTCTTTATTTTGACCTTTTTTACATTTTAAAATAGTAGTAAAAACATCAAAACTATGAAATAACAGCAATGGAATTATGCGGTGATGAAAAAGTATTAAACAAATCAAAAGTATCCTATATTTTAGATTCTTCAAAGTAGCCAAAAATATTTTTTGGAAGGACATTCATACGTAGGCATCAATATTGCTATTGAAATTTTTCTAAGAAACAAATTTCAAGCATTTAAGCGTAAGTCTTTAAATGTGTCTTTGAATGCATGTTTCCCATTATCTAAATCTGGTGTGTTCAAACTTTTGACTGGTACTGTATGTATGAACAACTGCAGGAAGACGAGTTGAAGATATGGTACATGCAGACAGAGTCGTTTGCCGCTTTGTTCTCCTCCTCTTTAGTTGCTTGGCTACATGTTGTAACTGGGCAGTCACCGGAATAGAAGGTGCGGGGACTGGGTCATTTCATTGTAAAACTGAATTACAAAGGAAGCAGCTCCTCCAGCAAGTGGATGCTGTCCAGTAGCTTCTTTAAGCTTCCTTTGGAACCGTATCAGTGGAGAGGCCCCTTCTCAGCCAATCTGGAAAAAGGACATTTCTCAACTCATTTTACAAAGGCCTGTAATGCAATTGTTACACTTCGTCCTGTTTCTGTTCTGGACTTTTTCATCTTTCTATTCAATTTCTCTGCTGGTTCTGTATCATTTTATGGGTTATCCTCAGACCTCATCATCTTTTATGTAATTTCATTAGAATTGTATTCCGCTACTCCCACTAATCGCCTCTCTGTCAATTCCATTGTAAAACGTACTGTACTAAATAAAACTTAATTGGAAGACAGATCGATTATGATTGACGAGGTTCTGGGGAGGTGTCTCTCCCCTGGGCGGCCTTAGCTGCTTGTCTTGCACAATATGAAATGGCTCTTTCAGGTGTTCCTTTCTTTGATATATGGGAAAGAAATATACATAACCCTCGGGACCTGATACAGTCATACAAGACCCTTTTCAGAAATGTCTGAATGTGTGGTACTCTAGTTTTATATGTATGTGCAGCAGAAAAGTGCCTTGGTCTGGATTGACACAGAAAGGTGTCCTTATGTGAATAAACCTATTATGAACATATATATTCAGACATGCTAGTAGCAGGTAGCATGTAACATCATCATTGGATGTAAAGTTATCATATTGACCCATGATCATTGGGTGTGATTTTGTCAGGTTATCTCTCATGATTCGCTTTCTCTTGAATATTTTCAGTTACAGGAAAAATGAAAGAAAAAAAAAAAGTAGATGTTACTTTCAGTTGTCACCTTGGTAACATTTCACCTGTTCACATTTGAATCAGACGGGGGAAAACAACACATTTAAAAAGACAGAAATCAAAAGCAGGCCCTCGGTTTGTGGGTTCCTCTCACGTTGTAGAGGCTGGTTTCTAGTTTGAGGCTGACTTACAGTACTGTGAACCTCCTCCAGATACACCATCTATGCCTCTCTCACCTGCTGCTTTCCTACATAATCTCTCTGTTTTTTTTTTTTTTTTTTTTTGTTCACCGACATAAATTGCTGCATTTGTCACCTTGGTTACTGAGTCTCTCATCGCATTATTGGAGCTCTTTGTGATTTCTTAGGAGGAGCAGTGGGTCAGCTTGGCAGTGTCAGAAACCTGAACATTGCACACAAATGCTGCTGAATTTTACCGTGTGGGATCTGTGCCCTCTGTTGATGCTCAAGTGACAGCTCCAGGTGAAAGGTCAAGGGGAGGAGCCATTTTGAGCCAAAAAGGGCCACTGGTCCTCTTTTGAAGAAAGGGGAGGGGTCATTTTGGGCATTCTATTGAGGTTACACAGTTCTGTTCACAGACAGCCTCTTGGCCTCACACAAAGGGGCATTTTCAGGGCCTCCCGGACGTCACCTGTTCCTGCTGGAAGAACTAAGAGTGAGCCATCCTGGCACGGCGACACCAAACTGCAGAAACTGCTGAGGCGTGATCAAGTGGACTGAGGTTGTGTAGGTGTACTTTCACTCCCTCCCACACCTGGAGCGATGATTCCAGTTATATTCATAATTAGGGGGCCAGGCACAGAGGGTGCAAGACGCCCTGTTGCGTTTCTTAGAATTATTGTAATTAGGGGCCCCAGTCACATAGGGAATCCAAAACCAGCTGATGACCTTGAGGATCCATTGTTGCCAACCACAGGGGAGAATCAGTATTCCTGCACTGGCAATAATATTTTAAGCAACAGGCAGGGTTTTTTTTATCCGCATATCTGCTATACTTTATTGGCCTGCGCAAATCTACTGCTTCGTATGTTGTCGACAGATTTTCCAAAGGTCTCCATGGAATGTTAAAAATAACATCAGAAAGGTCTATAATAAAATTTACACTAAAAAAAGCAACAAGAAATGCTGCAATATTAATAATACATTTGTAAATGCAAAGTAACTGCTGTTCAGGTGTCAGAAATATTCAACTAATAATTACACATTCCTGTTAAATTACTGTATACATCTGCTTCAATTGACTGGTTAAGCTTCTGACATTTGTAGATAGGCATGTAATTTGTAGATAGGCATAGGGAAAAATGTATTTTTCATTCATGCATTTTTCGTTATTAAAAGAGTATTTAATTTCTCTTTTTTAATTATAAGCTACTTTGATATTTTCTTAATTGATTCTTATTTTTTTTTTTCAGTGAAACTACAACCCAAAAGAATTGACTCCAGCAATTTCATCATAAAAAGCCTATTCTGGAATTGACCCCTAAACATTTTTGAATCAACCGTCTGTTGTAGGGTAAAAGTTAGCGTACCTGAATGATTTTCTGTTGGTGGGGAATCCTCACTGAACTGCTCTCAGGCACCCTGAGACTCCTGAATGCACACTGGGTATCTGCAGTTTGCCCAGATGATGTCATCTGAGACTTTGCTGAAAAATTGTATGAAGTGTATAATTGTAAGCCATTGTATAAGTGTTGCATTGACCTTGCAATTCACATTGTGCAGAGCATAATGTGAAAGTGGCAATTCTAAAAAGTATTGCACAGAGGGGAAAAAGCATTCTCAAATATTCAGTCTGTCAAAATTAACTTTCATACAATTTTTCCCATCAGCTGAATGGAAGACTATTTTTTTCAGGTTGATTGTTTTTTAATTGAAGGTCCTCCCAGAGTAATTATTTTTTTAATTGAAGCCTCTATTTATTTGAACTTATTTAAGAGGCCTCAGTTAAATGAGGTCAAACACACCAAATTCCAACAATATGGCAATACACGTTTAATCACTGAGCAGACTTTTAATAACATTTTAAAACAGAGAAGAATCATCCCTCAGTTTATTGGGAAGATAAATCCCTCCTTCTCTACCTCAGTTTGTCTGTAATGAGTGCTTTGGCACAAAATGGTGACTGTAAATCAATCAGATAAGTGCTACACAGTTTAGCTGCAGTGAATCACTCCACCTTAAATGTGAAAAGCTTTTTACAATTGAAATCCATTGTTATTAATGTTATTATGATTATTATCATTAGGAGTAGCAGTATTGTAAGTCAGCCTTGCATTCCGAAATGTACTGTTCGCTGGTGAGATTTTGAATTCCTAATGTTACGTGTGACCTTCCCTGATTCTAGTTTAATCAAGCACAATTTTCTGGATCTCCATATGTAACTTTTGCTCTTCTAAACTAAAGTTTCTCCATTGCCTCTTCATTGTTGTTTTCGCCATCCCGTTCTGTCTCACTGCTCTGCTTTTCATTGTCTTCTTAAGTGAAAATACACCCTCTCTCCCTCCACCAACAAAATATTTTGGTATGATATTCCCTTGATTCTACTCTATTTCATAAATTTTTCAGAGTGGGACCACTTGTTGTAGAGATTCTAGCATTTTTTAATGTGGTGGTTGGTGGTGGAGGGGGTCTTCTAGGGTATTCGACAAATAACATATCGTGCACTGTGATAGTATTCTAATTGGATCACTGACAGCTCATGCTGCAGTCCTCATGAGACAGCATGTGGGAAGCTTTATCCGTGTCCTCTTCAAACATATGGCTGGCTCTTCCTGTTGATTTTACATTCAGGAAGGGTGTAAGCTAGGCCTTAAAGTGACTCATCACCTTCTTCCTTTATTCCACCATCAGGAAAGCAGGGATGCATAGGCTGGAATACAAACTGGCTTGCTATACACAGTGACAAACGACTTTTATGCTTTGCCTTGAATAACCAGAAACCAGCTGCGTCATAACAGGAGTGCCCTTTTGCTAATCAGCTTGGCCAAGCAGGGTTGCCAACCTGCGCTAAATTACTGGGGTGGAATTTTACATATTGCTAACATTATGTGTGCACTGAAAGGAAAAAAAAAATTGTAATGGAGCAACCCATGCGAACAAAAAGTCTTTGTTTTGACAGTTCCAGTATTTTTTCTTCATTTTTACCACCGTCTTCATGTATGGCACTGTATGTTATATATATATAAAAATCAGGCCTCCATGTTTATCTTCTTCCCCGGTAGATACTATGTCAAAAGGTCACACAGCTGTGCTGCCCAATCAGTGCTGTGCGATGGGGCTTTGCTCCTGTTTGGCCCCTGGTCTGGTCATTACTCACACACACACACACACACACACACACACACACACACACACACACACACACACACAGTGTAATCTACAGTTACAATTGCCAAAACATGTGGATTGGTGGCAATTAATTTATTTGTATCTGTAGTATTCAAGCCACCAGATGGGAAAGGAACTTCATTAAAGTTTGTTCCCAGACGGTTTAAACCAGATTCTGGCACAAAGGGTACACAGGTGATTAGCAGCTTGGCGAACCGCCTGTGTAGACCGGACAGGAGGTAGGTGGTGGTAAGTGATCCGTGTCAGGTTATGTCCAGTCCAGTGCTGTCATCCGTGTCCATTAAAGCCATGAAAAAATATTCAAACATGCTGAGATCATGCACAGCACAACAGCAACAGAGAAAACACACATGAAGGGCATGCTCATACATACATGGCATGCATTTCACATGTAGCTGGATGTGTTAAATGCAATGTAGTGTGTATAATTTATTTTGAGTTGGAGATGCACTGAAAGATATACATGTAGCTGTCATCTGTCATACCAGTAGTTTCTATTGTTCAGCCACCACAATAATACCCTCAAAGAAAATAAAGGGAAAAAGGATGCTCAATTTCTCAGATAGATCCTTTGTTGTGGAAAGAAATGAAAGAAATTGGTTTGTCAAAGAAAAGAGATGGCCTTTTCACCTAAGCAATACAGCGAGGAAAGTTGGGACAATATAATTGTGTGACTTTAAACACCAATGAATAAGCAATCATTTCTCAAAGTTTGGCCTGAACTTGAAAGAAACAGACAATTGAAATCAATACTGCAGTAATCCCTCCATTTGAGAGTTGATGGAACGCAAACATGATGGATTATTCTGAGTTTAAAACTGTTGCTACTATAGAGAAATATGTGTGGTGTTTCCATTGCTGGTATAATTGATGGCATGACTACAACAATTGCAGGGCTTCAGCTGGTATGGTAATAAAAAAACACAAACAAATACACAAATAGCTTGAGTCAGAGACGCCAGGTTGAAGACTTGGTCTATTCATGCAGCAGCGTTCTGTACACAAAATTCCACCCACACCAAATTGTTTTCCACCAATTTACACATTCAGATAAACAGATTTTAAATGAATGCTTGTCAAACGGAGATATTTTTTGTATGTTTTATGTTTTCACTTCATAAAAAAGCAGTGTATTTTTCCGGTGGATTTTTCACATGATGTTATGTCAATATGAGAGAGAGTGACACAGAGAGGAGAGGAATCTTTAAAACATACAAAGCACTTACCATTACTTAAAATCATCATTGACATAAATGAATTTTAGATGCTGTATTTCCAGTTGCTAACCCATATTTTGAGTATGCGCTCTCTAACTTGTTGCGGAGCAACGAAAAAATATTCATGCTCATATTACACAATAAATTCAAATCAAAAGATTTTACCTTCAAGCTGGGCTCCCTGCGAACCATTGTGTGCCTGGTCTTCCTCCTCTCAAACCAGTATTTCAGATGAGACATGTTCAGCTAAGCAAATGGTAGCAGTAAACTGTGTAGTAGCAGTAAACATCTTTGTTACATTTCTTCACTGGTCTGTCTCCTAAAAAGCACTCTTACATGTCTAAATTCCTGCTATGCTATATGAGATCACATCTGTAATTCACACTTTCACCTCCTTGAGCAAACCGGAGTAGGTCTGTGTCGTCACACTGACTACCACTATCCACCTTCCCAGCATGCACTGTGTTTTGTTTACTAACACAAAGGACTAAAGGCCCTGTGGTGAGAAAGTTGGTCCAGTGGGACAAAATCGATATGTTAGGATGGCACAGACCCAGAGTGCCTGCCCTTTTTGGCTTGTCGTGTCATGCTGGACTTGCAGGGCAGTAAGTGATACTGACTGTTCTATTTATCCAAAAAAATGCACCATTAAATTTGTAGTTCCTTGCAATTCAAAATACAAATTTGCTTTGGCGTTGCACATCACCCATCCTCAATGGGTGAGGGCTGCATATGATTCTTCTGCAGAATGGTTTGAAGCACAAATAAGATTTACATTAATCTTTTAAATTTATACATTGATATTGGCAGGAGGAAGAAATATTTTACATCTTTCTTTTAAGATTTTTCTGCATTTCACCTGTGTCTGGTTTTCCTTGCTATTTACTGCATTGTTCTCAAAATACCTACTCTACCTATGGGTTAAAAGCATAAGCAGTGTTGGTAATGCCTTAAACTTGAACAGCATTTTGCTGCATTTTTGATGCAATGGGTACCAGTGGTACCAGTTTTTAGCAGTATTGCATAGATTCTGAACTTTAAAGTTTCCCTCACCTTGGTGATGGAAATGAATGGACCTAAAGAAAACCAGACAGGTCACACATGATTTATATTTTATCATTACATTTTATACATATCATTATATTATAATTTTGTCATTTCATTTACATGTATTTGTAACAACATCTAAATTAAAAGGTATTATTTTGTAATTAACCTGTTTTGGACCCTACACTTTTTAAAAACAATCCGGCACCAGTGGCTAGTTAGAATTATTTTAACTGCTGATATAGGTTCAATTTGGGCTTTAAAAATGAACAAATATAATATTTGCCCACGCATGAGTTCATCTTTATTTTATCTGAGGGATATGTTAACATTTCCGAGGTGTTGAAATTCTCCTTCAACACACCGCAGTGTCACTGTGGTTAATGTTATATGACCATTACTGTGATTTGTAACCTTTTTAATGACCACTTAAAGGTTATCAAAGTCAGGCAAGCACTTATTACGGCAAGGAGCTACAGCAAATAATTCAATCATACACATCTCAGGCAAGAAGAGCTGGGTATGTAATTCTGATATATAACGCTTAGTATTTTTCCCAAAATGTAGCCCCGCAAATCCTAAAAACATGTTTCCAAAATCTCTGGGAGGTCAGTTTTAGCATTCATGTTAGGGGTATAAAGTATTAACCTACCTGATGTACTGAATTCCAATACAAGCTTTCAAGCGCAATACTGAAAATATACTATATTTAGTTTGATTAGGGAGAGTACTAATACTAATACTAATACTAATACTAATACTAAAGCTAATACTAATACTAATACTAATGTCCACATGCAATCTGTGCACTCAGCCACCTGCACCCACTGCTCAAGTGACCAATGTCTACCTGCAAACTGCCAGTCTACTCGGTCTCTACGGGGAGCCAGTGCACCAGCCAAATTAAATATGTTTTAAATGTTTTAAAAAAAGAACCTTTTGCCAGTGATTAACGAGGAGGTGGAGGTGGTGGTGGCACAATAACAGCACTGTGTGGTCAGAATGTATTCCTCCTACTGTTTCACTGGATATGAAATCAAATATCAGTACCAATGGGTTGCCCCCCCAGAACCACCCCCCCCAAACCACCCACATTCTCTTACCTTGAAAATAATTAATATCGAAGAGAGAGTTTTATGACATTTGCTTTTTCAACAAAAATATCCAGATACCCGAGTTTTGAGTTTTGCATTTGGATGCCACAGTCAAGACATGAACAACTGCCTGTCAGCGGTGATCATATTGCTCTAAGGCGGAAATCCCTCAGATGTAAAACCTTTCAGGTAATGCTGAGTCCTTTTCTTCAAAAAAAACAAATCCCTTAAGAATCGATACAACACTTTGTATGACAAGACTCAAATCCCTGTTATGAACTCCATTTAAAACTACAAAATAAATTTGTGTGTGGAAAAATATGATTTAGCTGAATGGAGTGTCTTCCGGGGGCAGTAGAACTTGATAGAATCGATCTGAACAGCAACCCTGAGACCACAGGACGTAAGGGGAGAGCAACTGCGTTGCTCATTAGTCTATTAAAGGTTCTCCCGGGTCGATGAACGAGTCTGTGATTATGAGTGAGACTGAAATTACAAAGTACCTCAGCTGATGCAATTTCACACAGGTCCTGTAACTGCCTGCATAACACTCATGGTGTAGATTTAAAAAAGACACCCTTATCCACGATTATGAATATTCAAAAACCCATACACCTGCTGATCTATTCATCTTTTAGCTCACCATCGAGCCTCGAGCTGCTGATGGACACTTTTATTGAGTTCAGAAATCATTTACTGCCTAAACCCACAGCCAATCACACTAATTGACTGAAACAAGCTCTCAGGTCATTTCATTAAAACAATGGTCAAAGGTCACCATAAATTCCCCCTCTTCCTCTCTTCTTACCTCTCTACTTTATAAGACATGCTAAAGAGAGATGGGCTACGGAGGCTCAAATCACTTAATCCTAACAAAATAAATATTGAACATATTGAAAAAAAGCAGAAAAATAAGCAAATTATAGACATGAGAAAATATATACCATCTGGTAAATAAAAAAAGATTAAGGAAAAATCTGACTATGATTATGACATATTTGTGCTTTTTGGCCACCAGTAATGTAAATTGAGCAGATGTAGCACAAAATTCCTGGAATACAAAAATAATTTTTCTTTTTTCATTCTTTGTACAATATAACTGACCGGTTTAGATATATTCAGCTGTTGCCACATTGCTGGGGGAATATGCTGGAGGGAATGTCGATATGGTGTCCTTGTGTTTTTCTTTGGGCTGGGCACTGGCCCCTCTTCAGTTGGCAAGAGGACCGTTTTGATTGACAGGTAGTAATATTGACAGGCTTAATAAAACATCATACTGCATGGTCCCCTATGTCTTACCAGTCTGTGTTAATTTTTCAGAAAAGGGATGATTTATAAAAAAACAAGAGCAAGAGCAGAGAGTGTTAGGGGGCTGGCGCAGATTTGCTGGAGCCCATTCTTAGACCATCTCCTGATGAAAGAAAGATCATTTTGTTTATTCTGTTTAGTCACTGAGGAATAGAGTGAATGAATGAGCTGACCCTTGGGGGGGGGGGCGGGGCAGTAAAAACAGTATAGTGAACAAAAACAACAAAATATTAAATCAACAAATGAAGGTTTCTTAGTTTTAGCAATACATAAGTAAATAAATAAACATAAAAGCATGGATTATCTATTACAAAATTTATTCACTTAGATTGAATTTATCTTAAATGTATAAAATCCATATCTATTATCTTGATTTTAACTCTATCCTTTAAAAGGTTTTCTTTCTCTGGCTTTAATTTCATCTTCACAGTTCTTTAAATTGTTATTTTCTATACTGTATTATAATGTAGAATGTGTTATAATGTTTTTCCACGTTTTAAAATCAATTTATCCAAATGTCT
This sequence comes from Megalops atlanticus, assembly GCA_019176425.1. Classification (NCBI taxonomy): domain Eukaryota; kingdom Metazoa; phylum Chordata; class Actinopteri; order Elopiformes; family Megalopidae; genus Megalops; species Megalops atlanticus. The sequence continues at coordinate 2,987,463 of CM032884.1, read as the reverse complement.
TACTTTATGCATTTTCCTTCACTCAGTCTCCAGTTTTAATTATTCAGTTGTTTGCCTTAGAAAAGAGCTGAGAGTGTGTTTGACAGTGAAGCGTATCATCAATTAAACATTTATTGGATAACTCTGGAATAAGGTGTGATAACATGATTGTGCAGAACTGAAGCCTGTGTACCCAGTTGGAAAGCGCTGTAAGGAATTATCTGTTATAAATATGGCTGAAGACTATTTTCCACCTCATACACAAGAGTGATGACACTGTTAGGACATTTATTGCAGGTGTTCACCATGGGTGTTTTTTAGACTAACAGAGGGTGAATGGGGCTTGTTTTCAAGAGTGAGAAGTGATTTCTTTCCTCTTATTCTCACAGTCAGGTTGGCTGAAGCTTTTACACATCGCACATAAACATGGTCCTGATAATAATACAATAACTGCCTATATATATATATATATATATATATATATATATATATATATATATATATATATATATATATATATATATATATAGGCAGTTATTATATATATATATATATATATTATATTGGCCTATAATACGTGATCCGTGTATGCGATACATAGGCACCACTGAGACCAGGAGACAGTAGACACATCACTCAAGATTTGAAAGCTTTATTCTGCTGCTGCTTCAATAGACAGGAGTTCAGAGAGCTGAATATTTTAGCATGCCGTTAACATACCTCCATAAATTACTTTATTTGACAGGAGACGTAATTTGACAGAATCATAACTTCAAAGCAGCTCTCTCTCTAGCAAGAATTTCAAGTGAGCAATTTTCCTCAACATTAAAGGCTAATGTATATAACCGATTGAATTTATACAGCATGGCACGTATTTGACAGACATGCCACATGTAAAGACTCCATTGAGGTGACTTTATCAGGTGGTAATTTAGACTCATTGCGTGTCTTACCAGTCTGATCTTGTGATAACCTTTTGTCTGCTCATCAATAGTTCATGACCGAAAACGACACTCCCGCATTGTAGATTCTCTTTATAATCTACTCCTGATTCTAGCACTTGAACTACCTCACCTGGACTGGTGTAACCCCCTTGCTGGCTGGCCTCCCTGACTGTACCAGAAGGCTGCCTCAACTCATTCAGAGGGCCACTGCTAAGCATTTTTCACCATTTCTAATTACATCCCAAAAAAAAAAAAAAATTTCCCCTCTCTTCAATGGCTTCCACTTGTAGCTCGCATGAAACTGAAGACCTTGATGTTAGCGTACCGGGCAGCTAAGGGGCGTGACTCCTCTTCACCTTAAATTCGTCGTCAGACCTTACAGCCCTGCACTCACTCCCTGCTCCAGCACCCCTGGTCTTCTGACAGCTCCTCCCTTTCCGTGGCCTACTTACTGGACGCGTCTCTTTCCTTGGCTGGCCTCCCAGCAGTGGAAAGCACCTGTCAGAACTGAAAACCCTCACCCCTCCCCTCTTCCAACGGCTTTTAACACACACCAAACTTTGCCTTGGTCCCTGATCTTGGATGAGCGCTTTGTGTAAAACCCAGTATTAAATAACTCTTTTGTAATCTAACGGTTTAACACACTCATTATCTCTACGAGCTAGCTTGTACCTTGTCTGGTCAACCATTGAAACCTGGTCATGCAGCACTTCTAATATTGTCGACTCTTTATGCTTGTGTTCTACTCTACCTCACTTGTAAGTTGCTTTGGATAAAAGTGTCTGCCAAATGAATAGCTGTAAATGCAGATGTAACCCTGCTCACTGGATGAAATCTGATACAGTGTAACGTGGCCGTTGCTAGTCATTTGTAAGGTGCTATGAGCGTGGTGGTATGGCTTTGTGCAGGGTAAATGATGATTCTCTGACACCATGTGAGTGCTATGTTATACGGTAATGCTGCTCTGTTGGACTTTATGTGAACATTAGTATGATGGAAGACAGTTCCTTTTAAACAGATTTGTTTTTCAGGATGTGCCCACTAAAACAATGAACGCTTTATATACTTACGTTCATATTTTAGAATGGTTTGTCAAGTTGGTGTGCAGATACTGTGCCACTGGCTGCTCTCTGCTTTGTTGATGATACACTTGTGGATTTGCAATGAATTTTTATTACCATGATGTGCTCCTCAGTTTCTGTGGATAACGTCTTCTGCCAAGTATATTAAAGGTAGAAATGCTAACCAGCACACCAGACAGCAGTCACAAAGGAGCTCCTTGTATCTGTGAGTATGTAGAAGGAGCGAGCAAGCTTTTTTTTTCAATATTATTATATTTCAATTTTACTTTGCGTTGTAGAACCAGATTCTCTTTCAGGAGAAAACGCGCTCATTCATTACTGTGCCAACGAAGTGCTTGGAGAGGGTAATTGAAGGTTTTGCAACTTCAAAGAAAGTTTTCAAATTGTGCTAGTAATGGCAGAGCACAGAAGACACTAAAACAGATCTAGATTAAGACTGCAATTACGGAGCACCATGCAGTGCGAAACTTCATGTTCCAAATATGTGGGTATATTCTGAATGTGTCTGTTATTCATACAGAGACAATTAGTCCGCTGCCGCCTCCAGGGTTTCATCAGAAGACAGTCGTGGTTTTTATTCCTGTTTTTGTGATCAAAAGCCTGACTCTGCATTGTTTGGTGATGTCTTTAAAAGAGAAAACAAACAAAAAAAACTTGAAAAAGAAAAGTGCATTTTTAAAAATGTTTTAATTCAGACGGTTTGAGATTCAGTCTTGATTGTCATGACTCAAAATGACCTGCACTGTGATCACGTTAACGAGTGACGAGCAAGCCGACACCATCAGGTATCCCTCAAGGGCTGAAACGAGACAAATTTTTAGTAAAACCTACTGGCTGTGCTTTTTTTTTTGGTTTTTCTCAATTACTTGTCAAAATCTGTCAATGTCCACTTCAAAGTGAAGATGTTAAATCCTTGTGATGGAACAAAATGCGACACACTCCAGCGCTGATCGTGGGAGTGGAGCACGGCCAGGAGGGCAACACCAGGGTCACTAGGTAAAGCGGGTGATGTCACTGCACATATCCTGTTGCCATTAACAACCAAAAACCTGCTTCTCGTTCTGCATCTCAGCTTCTGACTACAAAATTGTGCCGTCGGAACGGTTAAAGGGGTACTCGCTAACTAAATCTAAATTGAAATCTTATCTCAAGCTTCCCGTTCTGTCATCATTGCGCTACTTTACAAATCGTGTGCTATTCTCCAACAAGTGACACATCCTTGCTTTTGAATATTTCATTTTGCTTTGAATTGTAAAACAAAGTGGATCGATCTTTATTTTGTTTTTTTGCCCCTTTGAAGAGAAGCTCTGTAATGACGTCCCACTGCCGGCAGAATGCAAGACTTTATTTGGCATGGAAATTAATCAAAGATTTTCTTAATGCCTTATTCTCTTTGAAATAACGAACTGAAACAGGAGGAAAACAAGGCAGCCAATTTCATAACCCGTTCCCTGTTCTGAATGGGCCTATTACCCTTGAGTATTGTCAGGGCTTTTTTTGGTTGTTTCACAGGCAACTGCATGGTGGAATCATTAGTCATTCACAGGCTTAATTTCGGGATTGTTCAGGAACACTCGTGTCAATCAAAGAGACACACGGGTATTCTTCACATATTCCTCCTCAGAAAAAAAATTTTGAAAAAAAATTAGAAAAAACGCTACAGTTTCTGTTTGTTAAGAAATAGAAATTAGCAAGTTTGTGAAAAGTGAATGCAGGTTGGCAGTAATGCGCTCTTGTCGTGCTCAAGGTTTTTTTTGAGTACTTTCACTCGTAGCAGGTAATTCTAACCTCTTTTCCCTGTCAGCACTTTGACTGCCCCCCCCCCCCCTCACCCCCAACCCCCCGTGTGGACAGCCGTGTGAAATATTGCAGTCATTGTTCCCCACATAGTGGGACAGCGTCCCTTTTTAAAAAGCTCCTTGGCATTATCCGCCAAATTACATCTCCAGCTATAAGTCTGCAGGCCCAGTTTTCATTAACCTTTCTCACTCGCTTTATGATGTAGAGGTGGAATCGGCCTGTTCCACACCAGCGGCACACCCGGGCCAGGAGCTAAGGCGCTAAATTAAACGCAGTGGCTGGGTCCGGGGTGGGTCACTGCAGGGATTGGCCACCCCGAAGCGGGAGGCCTTTCTCTGGTGTGAGCAGGACGCTGCTAATTGCTGCCTTTCCACAGGATGTGTCCTGACCTCAGCGGCACTGTCAGACCTTGCCGATGTGCAAGCAGGCTTTTGTTGTTGTTTTTTTTTCTCTCTTTCTCTCTTTGAAGGACACTGTTCCTCAGTTTCTCCTGCTGTCCGATGCACTCGGAGGGACCGGGCCCAGTGTACACACTCTCAGTCGACGAAATTTACCCACCCACCGCCCCCATCACCCCCCCATCCCACAATGGTCACATCCGTCTCGCGGCCAGAACGAGGATACAAGAACGTGAAGGAAACGGCCGCGGTCGGCCCCGGGGAAAGTGGGGCATGTCAGGATTTGCTGTGGTACCGAGAAAATGCCTCCAGAACAGGAGCTGCTGGCCCAAAACCCGGCGTGACTCACCGCCCGTGGACACGTCGGGAAAGGGCTCTGTCACGGCGTATTACCGTCCCCGTGACGCTAACCGCCCTGCCACAGACGAGTCCTTGATGCACTCTCCTGTCAGTTGTCATTGCGTCCGCAGTGCGGTTTCTGTGCGGTCGGATTGCGTAAGGCCTGCATCAGGGGTGACAGTTGCATTCTTTGAATAGACAACGCTGTGTACGGCTCCTGCCGTCGAATTGCCTCTGATGCAGAGAAGTGACATAGCAGAAAGCTTTTATTTAGAATCTAATGTTATGACTCCATTCTGATATTCACTGAAATGTCACATAGTGTGACTGCTGCATTTTGTAGCTCTTTGTAGCTTCTGTAGCTGATTGATGCCAGACAGAAAGAGGAGTGATATATGTATTTACTGTAAATGTTTCTAATTTTTCAGTGCTGATTTTTCCCTGCCTTTCTCTCCCTTAAGGGTAAGCAGCAGGGCTTGTAACCCAACGGGTGCTATTGTACATTTAGGCAAGGCAAAGAACCTAGCCAGCATCACAGCACTAAGTATCCAATTGCATAGATGGAAAATGAACAAGAAAAGAAAATTTTAAGCTATGAAAGACCTCCTCTTTAGTTTGAATACATCGTACAATACCATGGATTTCTTGTCTTTGATTAAATCCAAAGGCCTGTCTTGCAGCTGTTCAGGTACTGCACCTCATCACTGTAGTGTTCCAACCTTTTCGGGGAATCTTTTCTCCAAAACAGAAAGCCCAACTGCCACTCCACAGCAGTAGGTAGCTGCCTTTGTGATTGACATTCATCTCAACTGATTGCTGTAAAAGTTGTGTTTTTCACATGGCAATCTGTCTCCCGTTAGAATGATGTTTCTCTCTCTCCCTCTCTCTGTCTCTTTCTCTCTGTCACGTCCACCTTACGTTCGTGTAAATGTGTCATTAGGTTGGGGGGGGGATCAATCAGAATCGCAGTGAAAATCACACCTCACGCTGCTAACCCCCGAGGTATGACAATAAATCTTTATGAACCCGGAAAATTTGTGTATTCTGTCAATGTTGTGGTGTTTATTAATCACTTTTATAATATTAATTACATATGTCTGGCCTTTCACTCACATGCAGTTATAGATATTATAGATATTAGTTTTTCAGTTGCAATAGCGTTACTGTAACATCTGTATTAACAACTTATGTTAATAGCATTACTGTAATCTGCAAAGAGAAACATTGTAATAACATCAGATTTTATCATTTCAAATGATTGCCTGCTGTAATGGCAAGAATAAACTAAAGTGATGGATCCCTGACAGAAGCAGCCACCCAAATGAGATCAATGTGTCATTGCTTTATGGCTTTCTCATGTGCATCTTACCGTAGTCATGGCAACAACCCCTGGGCAGTCTCACCAGCTATTGATCTGGGGACAGTGGGGGAGTAAGGGGGGGAGGGGGTGCTGATGCTCTCTCACCCATCTCCAAAACAATCACCGGAGGCATTTGTTTCCCCCCACACCCCCTTTCTCCTGACATCGCCCGCTGTGGAGCTTCCTCTGATTTGTCAGCCTCTCCGGCGAATAGGGATTGGGTAGGGACTGACTCAGCCCGGTGCAATCAAACACATCCGCGCACTCGAAGGGGGGAAAAAAAGATGGCGGGTCAACATATGCCACTAAGGACAAAGCCGATCAAAATTTAAAAATGAAACCCAGGGAAAGTGTTTGGTTGGACACATCGAGTGGGTGAATCTGATAATGTGAAAGAGAGGGGAGCAAATGGGGACATCAAGTTATGATGCTGTCGGGGGTTGGGGGGGGGGAAATGGGGTGGTTGTTGGGGACAAAACTCTTACATACCCCTTGCCACATTTGCCTCTGTGAATGCCTTTTGATGTAATGTTTCAGAGCACAATTTTTAAATTACTGTTTACCTTCTGCATGTTTCACTGTAGATATGTAAATACTGCGGAAATGCAAGCAAGTTCTGTATAACTCCCGTGCAGTTTCACATTGTTACATGAGTTGTCTATTTGCATAAATGGTCCGATTTAGGATCGAGCTGTGATTAGATTCGTGGCTGGGGGAGGATTAAGATGTTGATTTAAGAGTCAGAATGATGGTGAAGGCTAGGGTTAATTTGTATTACAACTGCAATTACGCAAACATCGACTGTGTTCCATATTTGCTGTGTTTTGATAGTTGTTACAATGTAATTTCACACAAGTTCCCAAAGTATATTATTGTTACATTATGGTAAGGCCAACTTTACATAAAATGTTATCACATTGACATCTACAGCCCCTAGAATATCAAGTAGGTACATGCAGTTAATCAAAGCAGACTAACAAACATCTAAATTGTGCCCATTTCTGTTATAGCTTTGTTGATTGTCAGTAGTGGATGTGCATCCTTAATATTTGTATATTGATCCAAAAGCCAAAAGCCCAAACGCACAGGAAATGTCATACAGTAATTGTATTTAGTGAATGTTGTTTTTTTTTGCATGACACCTGCATTGCTGGTTTACAGTCAGAATATGGGTAGGACCTTGATGGTGTCCCCCGGTAAATTGGCGTAGTCCTCTCTGGAATATATTATTCCATTATTTCAAGCCCAGCTGTTTTTAACCAATGTCCTTCTGCAGGGGCGCTGTTTGGTGGGGGGGGCAAATCACAGCTGAATTTTCTGGTCTGATCAATAGTCAAATCTTTGCTCTATTGATTTCTCTCTCGTGGGTCCTGCTCGTATTCAGCAAGCGAGAACAATGGAAACTTTTTCCAGCCTTGAATCGGAACGTCATCATCGTTATTATTCTCCCCCACCCCCCAGGGAGGGCCATATTTCACCGATCCGTGAAGTGGCAACTCAAGTATCACTCGATGAATGGGAGCTTGATCAAGCGGAGGCAGTTGCTGTGGCGACGGCTAGTGGAACACAGGTAAGGACCACTACTGCACTGGCAGATGATTGCTTAACTGAAGTGTGTCTGATGAGAGTGAACTTCAGGCAACAAGGCCAGTGCCCAATCACGGGTAGCGTGCATGTCATTAAGAAAAAAACCATTTTCCCCTCAACTCATTTACTGCAACAGATTTTGCAAAAAGGTTTTTTGGTTCTGAATAAATTTTCATCATCGGCTGTGACTTTGACAGGTTAAAATATGAAGAAAAATCACTGGCTCCATATAGCTAAGGATATATTTAGAGTAACAGTTCATGCCATGATGGAGTGTTTAACTAATTAAGTAATTCAGATTTGTAATAAAATTAGAAATGATGTTTTGACATGAAATGAATAAGATAATTAACTCTGACACAGGGGGATGATGTAGCCAGAATGTAGATAAATAGATTCATATACTTTTCTATCTGAACAAAACACTGCAAAATGTATTTAAAGCTAAGATAAGTTCTAAAATTGAACTAAAACATTATGTGCAGCACAAAACAAAACAAATGGTGACAATGTGCTAACATTCTATGTCAGTATCAGTGACTTCCAGCTCATGGGTAACAATATGCAATTTCCCCTGGGCAGCTGGTTGCCAGTGATAACATGCTGTTTATTTTACATGTAGTATTGCACTGTGTTCTGGATTCTGTGATCTAGTGACTAATGTTTGGTAGTATACTTTACTTCCCTTGTCTAGTCAGGTTTCACAAGGTAACTTGTGGTAGGGTTTGAGTAGTGTTATGCTCACACTCACTGGTCTGGGAGTGTTGTTAGCCAGGTCTGACACTTTTGCTCATTCAACTTAAATGGATACACTGCTGTTCTGTTTGTACTGGTTGCTCCGGATAAGATCATCTGCTAAATGAATGTAATGTAATGTATTTAACATGCCAATATCGCTCCACCTTTATATTTACATCATCAAACAGTGTATGATAAATGAAGTAATGAAAGTTCGGTAATTAGCATTATTAGGATGATCTTCAACAAGTCTGTTGGTTTCAAATCAGGTGTAGTTCACACTGTAGATTCCTTCATTCTGTAGGAGCTAATTACACATGCAACTGTACTTAAGAAGCTGCATTCACAAAGAAATCCTGGTGTTGAGCGTTTATATTCTTTCAATAGACATTCAGTGTTTGCAGGTATATTAACTCCAGGCAGTAACTGCTTCAATTATTCCTATGTGTGTGTGTGTGTGTAAGTGTTTGAGTTGCATGCATGTGTGCTGAACTATAATACCTGTCCCAGCAGAAACTGGGAGGTGATGTCCCTAAAGGGCCACCGTATTACGCGCCACGCCAGGGCATCAGCTGAGTGAATGTATTTTGCATAGTTCCATAGATCCGTTAATCAAGCAACATGATCCAATATTAGGATTTATAGCTGAGACTGTCTGAAACCTCTGTTCCCAGCAGGTGACAGCAATGTCCTGCAAGGAATTTACTGGAGGGAACAGATGTGCAATGCAGAAAACCACTAGCGCGACAAAACACCTTGAGAGGTACAGGGTGCCGCTGTCACTGGTTCTCAGTGCGTAATTTGAACTTTGAGATGTGAAGAGGAGCCCCCCCCCCAATATTTCAATAATTCTCCCAGAAGCGGGAGAAATCTGTCTCCATTAATGAATCGGGACAGAGGCGCGGGTTCCCTGTCAGGCAGGAGAGCCTGTAAGAGCAGAAACAGAACCATGCATGACCGTCCGTCCGAACACGGACACGAACAGATTTACTTTATTAATGGCCAGGGCACTTCATAAAAAAGAACTGCATGGAGAAAATGTATTATACAGCGCACTATTGTACAGTTGCAATGTCTCAGCTATATAAATGGGAAGGAATGACTTGTTCTTTTGTGCTGGAAGTTGTTCTGGATAAAAGCATCTGCTAAATGAATGAATGTAATGTAATGTAATTAATAGCTTATATCACATTTAGCTGCCTTGCTTTCTGCCTTGCTTGCATTTTGTTCTCAGTACATGTTTAAAAAGATATACTTAAAAGTTATGTGCTCTCCATGAATGCTTTATATGCCTTATCAACATATGAGTTCAAAGTATGGCATTGGCAAAACACTTATCCAGGTATTTTATGAATGTGTTACACCTGCCTTTGATTTCAGTCAAGGCTGAAAGTGAAACTTTTACATGAAATGCACAGGGTAGTGTACAGCCTTTGTTGGGCCTCTTGGTCACATGACTTGTTTCCCATGTCCTCTCAAAAACCCAGGGCAATGCAGAAGGGAGAAACATCTCAAACATCCAACTGAGTGACTGCATGCACAACATGCACATACTGCATTCATTGTAATGCATTACAATTATGATAGTGCATGAGATTCTGTTATTGTATCGTGTGTTGTATTGCCCCTCTGCTTTCATTGGTTGGATGGGGATGTAAATAGTTTATAAAACTGTTCACAGAAATAGGACAATGTATGTCTTTGTAATATTGGATGCCAGAATCCAACATCAACTCTCAACATCAAGGACCACAATGGAAATAAGCCTTAGGCCCTGTCCACATGTACAAGGGTATTTTTAAAAATGTAGCTTTTTCTATGCGTTTTGGCTTTTCGTCCACATGCAAACGGCGTTTTATGTCACTGATAACAGATCTTTTGCAAAACGCCTTCCAGGGTGAAGATTTTCAGAAACTCCGTTTTCAGTGTTCACGTGTAGACAGGGAAAACGGAGTTTTTGGCTTGTGACGTCAGAGTGTGCGCCGTAATAGCTTTTTTTTTTCAGGCTTCTGATTGGCCAACATAGCTTTACGGTTAGGGTTATATCGTCTCCTGTTGGTTTAGCATGCACTTGACAGCATGTGTTTGGGTTTTTGTGTGGACGGAGATTTTTTTAAGAACGAAGGAGGGAAAACCCCTGTTTTCAAAAATACCTGTGTACGTGTGGACATGGCCTTAGAGCTTTATTGTGTTATCCTTGGTGGTTTTCAATAAAAATATGCTGGTATGCTCGCTTGAACAAATTTTTGAATAAAACTAAACTAGCTCTGCATTTTCCCCCACTACTTCCCTCATTTTTCTTGTATCTCAGCCTCTCTGAATGACTAAATTCAATATGCTTGGCTATTGTTTGTTTCAATAAGCATATCAATACCATAGCTTGCTTTTCTCTCAAGGAGCCATTATTTGTCCGGCCTGTTCACAACCTGAAACAATACCAATGGGAAATTGTCCCTGGAAAATACAAACACGAGTCCGTCATAGAAGTGGTTGGATTGAGGAAGCTGGTACAAAGCTTTGGACATTGCAGGGTCACAGTTGTTGTTATGCAACTGAATGTGCCAAGTGCAAGCTGGGTGTGTCACAGCGGTAGTTCACAATTATCCTGGGTATAATGATTCAGCACAGCACCAGCAGTCAGCTTTGTCTCTTCCCTTTATTTGATCATATGAAGAGCTCTGGGGAAAATTTGAGCTGTGAAAGGTGAAAAGGTGAAAGGTGAAAGGTGAAATGTTGGAAATTGAATTTTTAAACCTCAGTACTGATGACTAGACATCGCAGATACATCATTATGTATGTGTTTTAACATGTTCGTGTACATTTTATGTGTAGCCAAAGAGTTTTAATCTATGAACACAAGGCACAGCTTAGTGTAAGAGAGTCTGAAATTAACACCCACCAGCCCTCAAATGTGCCTCAGACATTGCTGAATAAATATTCTTATTAATCATACATATATAAGAATGTATGGGTGCATATTTTTAATGCAAAATGCATTCCAATTCATAGTGTGCCACCATCAGGGAGATGCTGAGGAATGACATGTGCAAGCAAAGATTAAAAGTGTGTGTAGACTGCAGTGATTTCAGTGTGCAATGTTACAAAGATAATTTTCAGAACAAAAATTTCAAAATTGGACAAGATATTATCATTTGCTAATCCCACGTGAAGTGAAGACTGAAGGTAGCCCTCCCGTGTCGGACAATGATTTCACTTTTGTCTGGGATTCAGACTCAGGAAAATCACTCCGCACTGGCCACAAGCCAATAAAGTGGCAGAATGATTTTTTTTTTTTTTTTTTAAAAGAATAGTGAGAACCATTTGGACTGCTTGCATAGAAAATTGACTTGAGAAACACTTTACAACTTGCCTTGGAACTATCCTGCAACTCCCCATTGTTAATGCACAAACTACTGCTGCTCCCCTCTGATACAACCTGATGACGCCCTGGGAAGTGCCAGCTCTGCTGTGGAAAATAAAGGATGAGGTGTCACACTGATAACAGGACCTGTGTCGTGTTCTTGGCATTTACAACGGGAGAGACTGTCCTCTCTCTCCATAAGGGGAGGGGGAGGCTATCACCTGCATGCGATCCACGTCCTGCCAGAGAGAACTCCCTCAAAGGCTTGCCGATCACAGCAACTCACAAAGGACATTTGATAAACAGTGATTCAACAGACTTCAAGATCTTCTGCAGCTCTCAGCATCAGTCAAACGACAGCAAAGAACTTGGGGTTACAGAAGAGAGCTGTTTGGATTGATGGACGAATGGCAAGTGTCCAGAACCATCTTGATCCGGCAGTATCAGGTTTGGCCTCTCCTATTGGGAGATAACCATGGAGAGATGTAGGGTTGCCACCAATGCATTGGACCATGGGTTATGAATGAGTTACGAACAGAAAACAAGTCTTACATGATGGTCCTTTCCGTTAAAAAGTAAAAACGGTTCCTCCCACAGGTTTACATTTACATTTATTCATTTGGCAGACACTTTTATCCAGAGCAATTTACACGTAAGGCAAAGTACAACACAAGCAAAAAGCATATAAGGAATCAATAATGTTAGAAACATGTTGCAGTAATGCTCTCATAATGCTTTATGAGTCCTGCAATTGTCACATGACCAACCAAAGAAACACTGCTGTGTAAAGAGCTACACACTACAGTGTGTAAGATTCTGAAATCCAATGACAGGGGAGAAGGAGAAAACAAATGTACACCTGTAAGGCACCAGTGGTTGAGGTGTTACATGGCATCAATTACTGTGGGGACATTCAAAAATAATAACATGAGAGAATTAGCAATGGAATGTGTACCAACAGCTGAAACGTGTATTATTCCAAACTTCCATTGCTCTGCTTATTTTTAGTATATAGACCATAGTCTTATATGCTACTGCACATGTTTATAAAATTTCCACTTTGAAAGTTATTCAACAGTTAACCTTTTTCTGTGAAGCTCTTGACAAATTTGTGGAAGCAGACTGTTGAAGTAAAAGTTTTGGTTTATATTACATGGAGGAAGAGACTTCTGAAAGGCAGAATCTGTAACTGAATCACTAATATAGAAGATGCATGAAACACTTCTGAAAAATTATCATGATTAGCAGTGCGCCTCGATTTTCATCAAATCTGAAAGGTTAATCTTCAGTATTGGGATGATTTTAAATGCATTTAAATGCTGTGCCTTTAACTAATGATGGCAAAAGAGGGCCCATATTCAGATGAGGAAAATTGAGTTACAGGCTTCTATACGAAAAGTACTCAAACACTCATATTGGAAATCTCTAGTGTTGATCGAAACCCATCTCAGACCAGGACAGAGCAATTTATAAATGTGTGTTTTTTTTGACTGCTCAGATCTGAAAATGTGCATTTTTTCCATTTAGAAAAATTACATTTCAGGAAAAGTAACCAGTTTTATCTTGCCTGGGAAATGTGTGTTCGAGAAGCAATCTTTTCTATTCTTCCCGCAGATGTTTATTGTGGCTGTTGTCAAAAGCTGACATGTTGTATTACAAATATTTAATATTCTACCATATCAAGATGTACAGTAAACAGTCTACCCTTCATGTACAATGTCTCATAGTGACTCCACTCTAGCCAGATGCTATTATTATCATTAGTATTATCATTGTTGTTGTCTACATGTGAAATATACTAAGATTACTGAAATCTGATCAGATTATTATTGTCTTCTCAGCACCAGACGTAAAACGATGGGAGTTATGAAGCTGGAAAAAGGTGAAGAGGTCCTATAGACACAAAGGTCTTGCCTTTTCAAGTTTCCTGGTTTTTGAGTCCTTATAAGCATACATCTTATAAGACTGACTCTTGTAAGGGAAAGGGTGATTTAACTGGATATGGCTAGTTTTTCTTTTGATTTAACTATTTTTTCCTCTTTAGATGGATTGGTGATTTTGCCTGAACCATTATGTATTACATACAATGCTATTTATAGGTTTCAACAATAAACATACAATACAATAAACCATTATGTTACAAGGATGTAACTACATGCCATTACACAGTAACTACATTGTAATTTCCAACAATTACAAATTTAAAGTGTACATATATTTTGTATTTTTCCCACCAAGAAAAACGAAAGACAATAAAAAACCCCACACTTTCTGTGAAATATGAAATTATTTCTCAGTTTTTTTTCAATATTGTTAAGCAGGATATGTCTGTAGTTCACTCTTTAACATTCCTGTACTCCTGCATCCGCTGTAGGATATAAGTTACCTTCTTTGCCCCCATTGTTTGTGATTGGCGACAATATAAAAGGCCGCAAACTGTATTATTACATTCAGTCTTATGGATGTGTTTAACCACATATACAACACTCAAAAACATAATTCATAGCTGCTGCCTCACTCTCCTTTGAGCACAATGATCTATTTGCGTGTAACACACCACTGGGCTGCGTCTAATCACAGGGGCAGTGAACATAATCGCAAGTAAAGCACCTGTGTAAGAATCAATGGCTTCAGCGTCCAGGCCCGGCACTATGGGGGTGCCACCCCCAGATGGACCTCAGTGCACCCCCAGTTGTCTCCTTATGTCCCGATGTCTACATAGTATTAGTGACTTTTTGTGCACCCCCATGTGCACCCCTCTTTTCTCCCGATGCCAAGCCTTCCAGCGTCCATAACAGTCAGGGGGCGGGGTGTGAGCCTGCACCTCCTCCTCTGGCCATGCCTCGTGTGAGACAGCAGGGCGGGTTTTGGGAAAGTGCCGGGGGCCATTGCTGCTCCAAGCCTGCGGCCCTTTCACTCTGATTGTCCCAAGTGGGGCGCTCTGCCTCCTCTCAGTCCCTCCAGGGATCCTGTTGAGGGTGATGAATGTCAAAGGGGACGATAAAGCTCTTGAAACGCACCCCCCCCAGCCCAGCATGTGAGGGGAACTAGGAAACAATGCCAAAATAAAAGAGCTTCTTTTTTCATTATTTTTGAGACAGGGGAACAAGATTATGTTGAGTTGTCAGTTAAAAGCTCTTCATGTGACTAGGCTTTACAGCTTTACAGTGTTTTGCCATTGCTGTTTTTTTCCTTGTCATCCAGAAGGCTTGTGATAAGAGCAGACAATAAAACAACAACACAGAAGAGGTGGCTGCACAGCGGTGGCTAAAGTATGCATAATTATACAGGGGTGGATGCAGCAATGGAAGATCTCCAGCAATTCATCATAATTGATTCCAGTAAAGCAAGATTTGCTTTTAAATAACACAATGCGGTATTTTCTCCAAGGGGTAAAGTGAAACAGTTCACAATACAGCAAGCTACTGAAACACCTGCATCAAGAATTCTCACGAGCACAGCATTGGAAGGATGTGAGAGGGTAATGCCAGTGGAGACAATGCCACTGTTCTGGCTGCAGAGAATCCACAGAACAAACAACAAAAAAGGCTCAAAGAAAAATCCTACACAACCCAAGAGGATTGGTGGTCACTGAAATGACTGGAGAAAAATAACAACAACAATGATACAAAAAAAAACATGGCATATGCTTAATTTGTTTTTCAAAGGTTAAGAACAGGTCACACTGGGAATTGATTGAGTAGAGAGGCCGTTGGGGGAAAATATTTGTGCAGGAATATTAAACACAGCAATTATAGCATAAAAAGACTCATAAAAAGCGTGTAACTAATACAAAGTTAATAGACTTTGCAGCTGAAGAACAGCAGTGGACTTTGGACAACCCTCAGGCTAGAGACAGACTGACGCAACTCTTAGTATGACGATGGGCTTGGATGTGCAGCCTTTCTCTGGTGGATGGGGGATGAGGAGGAGGGGTTAACATTACTGCACAAGCAAAGGTGGGTGGTGATTATTTTTTCCTTTGTGTAGCCAGTATTATTTATGAACAAAATCAATCACACTTTATTGCAGTTGTATTTCGAACAAACCTGAGCATAACTATTTCTCAAGTTTGCAGAGGTGAAAAAAGACAAAAGCAGTGAAGACATGTTAGACCAATTTATGTTATAATATGGTTGTATTATAATATTGTTATATTGTAATATTGCCTTTTATTGATTTAAATAAAAAACCTATGTTTGCTTGAAAATACACACAGCGCAGCTGAAATTGAGTCATTGTTGAAGTGTGACCATGATTGTAGTTTGAAAAGGTATCTCTCTCACATCGCTTTCCTTGTTCTTGCTGCAGCCCTGGCCCTGTACTGCTGGCCATAACCTGAGATATTTTTCAGCACAGAAAGAGTAGCCCTGTGTGACTAATTTCAATCTGTCAAGTATTATTTAGCTGGCAGGTATGTCCTCCTGTAACACTTCTGTTATTGTAAGGCATACTCTTACACTTGCTAACTTGTGCAGTAATAATAGCAAGTTAATAATAGCAATTTCTCCATGAATCTCTGTAAATAACCACAAACAAGATTTTGACAGTAATTGTGTTAATTCTTTTAATTATTCATTTCAATCAACATTATCATCATATAAATCTTGGCAACTTAATTAAACATCTACTGTGATTAAAAGACAACCCAATTATGGAATGGTATTATATTTAAACAATAACTGATAGCTCTAACTAGGATACATCACCAATCACCAGTTACTACAGCACTGTCTGAATGATGACCCAGTGAAGGATGACCAAATGCATTTAGCATTCAATGCCTTTCTTGCCATTCACAGGATAGTTAGTTTGTTTGTGCACAAAACCATGTAAACAATTCTTCATGAATGATGAATATGTTTTTGAATGCATCAGCATCACATGGTATGTTACTGTATCATGGGTTTGTATGCATGTTAATTGTTGCTTGACTGCTTGGAGGTCTTCAGAGAAGGGAATAGGGGAAAGGAAGAAGGATAGCGGGAACTTGGAATCATGTACGTTCTTACTGCCCCAACGGACCCAGTAATGACTTGGTTAATGATACGAATGCCCACGGGTCCTTTACAGTGCATTTAACTGTCAATAGCGCTAACAACTACTGTCTTTACCTTCTGGTCACATTTGAAGGGACTGGTTTAATTTCTTTAACATACGCGAGAATTGATCACTAGTCTCTGAATCGTTAATTAAGGCGTGAGGGCATTTCCAGCCGAGCTGACCGTTGATGGAGAGGGAATCATTAAGCCCTTTGGCTGCATTTAATATACTTTCCCGACAATGGGCAGTTCGGTGTCCAAAGCAGCGGGGGTTGGGTTGGGGAAGGGGGGGGGTTGTTAGGGGAGCCAGCCCCGCAAATCAACCTCCCTGACGCGCGTGTGCAATTTGCGCCGGAGGAGATCGACGGCCGTAAAAAAAAGGGGAAGGACGTCTACAATTCCCTTTTTATTATCTGGGAGTATCGGTTTTGTTAAGGAGGTAATTCTGCTCTTTAACATGAATCAACTTCCTGGGGGGGGTCCATAAACATGTCGCACTGTTAAAATTTAAGAGGGAGATGGTGAGCGGCACCATACATCGGGCTATCGATTCGGCAACTGAGATTCTGCCTTCTTTTTAAGGCGGGGTTACTTTAGTACTGACACTAATCGGAATTGGTCT
Organism: Megalops atlanticus; assembly: GCA_019176425.1. NCBI lineage: Eukaryota > Metazoa > Chordata > Actinopteri > Elopiformes > Megalopidae > Megalops > Megalops atlanticus. Next base: position 2,970,211 of record CM032884.1, on the reverse strand, counting down.
TGTTTTTAAATTTCTGTCTTCTTCATCATAAAGGTACAATTGATGGTGGCCATTGAGTGACAAAATCGCTAACTGTCTTCTGCTTCTAATCTCACCACACTAGGAATTGTTCGTTGTTAAGTACGAGCATTTGCTGTTTTAGGTACAGGTCCTGGGCCTGGCACAGCTGAAGGCAAGAACAACAGAACCAGGGTGTGGAAGTGTGAAAGCTTAAACCAGATGGCTGGTGCCGGGATAAAGGGATTAATTGTAAGCATGACTGAGGTCAAAATGGCCAGTTGTTTTTTGTGATCCAAAATGATTGGGGCTAGTGTGTGTGTGCATTGGTGTGTGTGTGCGCGCCTCGGTGTGTGTGTGTGTGTGTGTGCATGTCCTCCTGGTGCACACTTCACTTTAAGAGGCCTTTGCTGCTCTTAATTCGGAGGTCTTTGGGACACCCCAGTGAATGCCGGGGCTAGAAGACAATGGAGAGAGGGCGGCCGTGCATCAATCACCAGCACAAGGGAACATAGCAAAATGCGACTTTTGCCCCTCATCTCCCTCTCTTCCTCTAATGCACACGTTCCTTAGCATCTCAGCCGTTCTGCTGCCCTGTCCAGTGAATTATTTCGTTAATAGTGTGTCACAGCGGTGGAGTATAAATTTCTGAATTTATGAAGCTAGCAGACACCCCAGGGTGTATAAATACATACGGAGACATGGTCAAGGAGAAAAGATGTCAAGGCCTTTTGCAGCACAAACAAGTTTGTCCACTTTAAACCCAAGAGAGCCAGATCTGATAAACCACTGTTTAAACCACTGTAATCACTGTGTCTTTACAACCCACTCAGGTTTGGCAGTCACTGAAATGAATGAAAAGTATTGTTATTTAAATGACAGAAGCAACATTTGCTCAAATTTGTGACTCAGACTTAAAGACAAACTGTGAATATTGTTAAGCAGAATAACCCTTCCCGTCCACTACATTGTGCAGTGGGAACACATTTATGAAGAAAAAGAAATATGTGCTATCATTACCTGCACTAAAACACTCCATATCCCCTGGATTGACATCTATTGTCAGGCCTTTTTTATGTGCCTGTATAAGTTGTGATTAGGTCAGCACATTTGGAGGGCATGGCGTAAGAAAACAGTCTATTCCAAGTCCATTTCGACCAAGATAATGAAGGTTTCCAAGGATTTTTATTTCGCAAAAGGTCATTCTTATCCACCACTGCTTTTGAGAAGTGTTTGAAATGAAAACTCTTGCTACGGGCCATGTTGGCTCAATAAAAATGACTGCTTTCCCTGAAATCAATTATGCTATTAGTTTTCTTCTTGTAAGCATTGATGGATTCTCTTCTCTGTAGGATCTCTGGGGTCAGCTGGATCTTTTGAAAATCGACCCTGTGGGGTGACAGAATAATGCATCTTTAAGCGCCAGCATCCATTGCGTGTTTGTATTCCAAAAAAGTAAATCAGAGCTCTTGTCTTGTGTTCGTGGAAGGAACAAAACTACATTGGGGACACTCATCACACATGGAAACCTAGTAAAAAAGGAAGTTGACCTTTTGTGCAGAGGAAATGGTCACACATGAATGAATAAGAGCTCAGAGTGGTGGAAAAAAAGCATCTTGAGTATTTTACCTCTTCATTTTTTTCCTCTAAAAAAAAAAATCGATAGGGTCCCTTTTGAAGGACTTGGTCAAAAGGCTACGATGGCTTTCCCCATATGTCATCGCCATAGCCTCGGGTCACAAATCAAATGATGCGGTTCATTGTGTCTTCAGCCGGCATTGATTCCACACAATGGAGGACAACCACACAAGTCAACGGCCCCCGACAAAACCACGACATCTTCTTTGACAAAGAGCAAGGGGGCAGGGCGTGATCATCTCCATCTGTGGTCGGAAATCAGACTTGTTGTTTAACATAGGTGTCATGAAGCTCCTTCCCCCGTGGCTGAGATTTCTGCTTTGAAGATCGATTGAGGACACCTCCACGTTGAATGTCTGTTTTTTTTTTTTTTAAATAGGAGAGCCTTCATACCTTTAGCTTCTTTACCTCCATGTTGTCTCACACTGGTAGTCTAACTACAGGTAAACCAGAAAAATAAAATTCTTGCTGATTCCTCAAGTAAATTTCATTCAGTTATCAGGGAGATAGTAGTTACAGAATAGTATGACATATATTTATGACCAAATTAAAAAAAAAACATGAACAGTCTATGGTTTTGCCTTAGATTGATCTTGCATCTGAGCCAATCAAAGACAACTACAGTAAATGTATGTAAAGTAGAAGAAAATTCTGCTGTGTGCTTTCAAAATCGAAAAAAAAAAAATAAAGATTACATAGATTTTTAGCTATTGTCCACTACGATGCACAGAATAAGCCATTGGGTAATGCTATAGGATTAACAGCTAGCTACTGTAGCGAGACATATTCCTCAAAAAGTGTTTGGTTAAACTATTAGCCTCAATAGCCATTTAGCCCAAAATGCAATTCATTCAAGTGGATATTTTGCAGGTGCTAGCAGGCCATCCTTCTGAACCAGTTAATATTTATTTCATGACTAATTTCAAGCAAAGTTCATGCCATGACCACTAAATGGTAACGACCAGTAACAAGCTATCAAACTAATCTGAATATTTTGAATACCACTTGAAATAATCTATCTGGGTATTAGTTCAGCTCACTGCCATTTTATAAGCAATGCATGAACTGTCTATGCTGTGGCTATAGGATTTTTAAAATGAGACACATACTGTCTCTGATTATACAGCTTGAGATATATGATGTTAACTTATGTTACATTAGGGGTAAAACAAATTTTTAGGTGTGATCCATATATTTCTTTTTGAATAAAAAAGTAAACGTTTATTATAATGCAGCTCAGATTTTATGTGAGAAAGGTAATTTGCAGAATATTTTGAAAATGTTCAAAAAGGCTGTAAAAGTGAGGGATGGCCCAAAAGTTTCAACTTTTGAGGCACACCTAAACAATCAAAACCCGTGTAAATACGTTCCACGCCAGTGAACCAAGTGCCTTCCGTTTAAACAAAAAGAAGATTCTTTTTTTTCCCTCCATTTACAGATATGTGTGCTGCTGCAACATCATTACAGCTACAAGAGCTTTGCCAAAACATGGGATGCAACCCGGGGGGAGGACGAAAAAAAGAAAGTTTCCGCAGTGGAGCTGGCGATCTTGATTTCTGCAGCAGGAAGCATTGGCGTCCGCTCCCCCTTGCACCCCCAGATGTCCAGAGCTTGATTCCCCGGCACCTGCTGCGAAAGAGAAGGCGGGGAAAAAACAGGGGGGTTTCTGGAAGCCAGTAGAGTCTGACTAATCAGAGGCTGCCTGGTAGAGCATTAAGACAGACATGTTGGGTGGAAATGTGACACCTGGAAATTACACAATGTAATGGAATCAGCCAAGTGGTAAATGTAGCTTTTAAATAGGTTTTGTGTTCTCCATTAACTTGCCTGACGCTGATGAGTTCTGACAGTCGGGGGGAAAGTGCCGGTCAGCATGTTCCTCTCCCCTTAGCACAAAGTTCTCCTTAGTTAGGGCCAGGAGAGCCAGATGACAATCCGGTCAGCGTAGCAGCAAAGTGTAAATGATTGCGTCGCCAGTGGGGAATGCAGGTACAGCTGCACGGTCAGCTCTTGTTTCTTAGATGCATCCTGCAGGTAACAACAAAAAAAAAACCCTGAGGGTGCGTGTTTTTAAAGTCATAAATCTGATTTAATGTTGTTAATTGAGTAAAACGGAAGGGCTTACATGTTTTATGTTGCTCAAAATCGAAAATGTTACCCGGTCAGTGCATTTGAATGGTGGTGTACAAATGAGCAATACTAAAGAGCATCTATAAACTACAGGCATGAATGCAGTTAACATGTTGTGTGTGCTTAGGTTTGCTTAGCTGTATTTAATCAATGTTTGTTCTTACATATGATTCATAATTAGATCTAAGTGTTACTTTTGTTCTTCACACTTTATGGGGTAATTTGTCAATGTTTGTTACAAATAGTCATGGTGCGTTGTGAGTTAAACCAACAGATGGTGTGTGATTGGAGTGTGTTATGTTTACTTGGATCCTATAGTTTTATTTTTACAGTTACATCACGTTGCATCGCAGCAGACAGAATTGCGTCAATGCAGTGTAGTGTTGGCTAATGTTGCTGACGTCTCTTTAGCAGTTTTTTTTGCACATGTGAACCAGCTATGTATTTGTGATGTAATAACCAGTAACAGTCTGTGTTCTTTGTATACTTCTGTGAACTTTGCTGAGAGTGCTCGTAAGACTTTAAAATGCACTGCTTAGTAAATTGCTCCATTCACATGACGTCAGTTGCTTTTGTTCTTTCATTCAGTAATGTATGGGGATTTCTTGCCTGTTGTCTTCGTCATAGTTAACAAAGCCTTTGAGGGTAACTTGTGGGTAACTCATAGTTATGGACATCTGCGCACATTGGAGGGCAAGCAGGCCCGTTTCTTTCTAGCCACGTGTCTGTTACTTACATCAAACACTGTGATATAATTGTCAAACACATTCGTTTGGATAAAGCTATTGCAGTTACAGTTATGACTTTCAGAAATGCTAACCACATTCCAGTGCTGGTGTTGCAGACATTGTGAAGTGTTTTCTTGTATTGACACCATCTCGGAGAAAGAGACAGAGAGAGAGAGAGAGATTGGTGAGGGAGTAGGGGTTAGAAAAAAAGAAGGTTTCACAGTTTCAGTTCATAAATCGCCCCAGGCGCATACCAAGGCTGCAGCTCCTCACCACAGCCACATTGATAAAACATCAGTGTGGACGTATCCATCGCTGGGACCTGGGACACCAGAGGACCCTGTAGTCTTCACGCATTTTAAGATGTGTCTGTGTGAAGATTATTCCATTAGCAAACCTCCAGATGTCAGCTTGGGGGCTTGCGTTTGAGTGCATTCGGTCTGTGTATGGGCCTGCAGTGCTGGGGTGCCTCCGTGTTTGCGCCGAGGAATTTCCCATGATCCAGCAGTGATGCGCTTGCAAGGCAGGGATAGGCATTCAGCGTGTGCCTGCTGGTGGCAGTATCACTGTGAATCAATGCTGTTCTGTCATATTCCTGACCAGGGCTGTGACTTTCTGGAGGACACGGGCTCAAATTTAAGAAAGAGCATGGCTTAGCATATCCATTCTAGTAGGAAAGCGCACTTTTGACTTTGGAAACAAAAGGTCAAAGGTTATCGCCACCCCTAGTCTACGCCCCCAAAATATATTAAACATGATATATATGATCTTGTTTAATTAGCTTCAGGAGATTTACTCCTGAACAGCATCAATGTACCTTTAGAATCTGTATGAGTGAGCAAACAAAAAAGTCCATGAACTATCTTCCCTTGTGCTGTTGCAATCAGGGAAACTGAGGAACATTCCAGAAGAATGCCACAAAGTGCTGTCTCTGAAGTTCTTTATGGGATGTCCTAAGACAAAACTTTCCTCTATGACACCTGAATCCTGATTTATCTCAAGGTCACCATTCTTCTTTGTCTTTGAGACATTGTAGCTAGGTAAGTACAATTAAATAAGCGTGCCTCTGCTCTAGACCTCTCTCAGCCAGTTATGCAAATTACCTGAGAGCCCAGTTGTGAATGCATCTGTTTCCTGTTTATGCAATTCGGATGAATAAATGGAAGAAAACCCACTTTACTCTGGTCTCTTACTGAGATGGACTAAAACAGCTCCTCTGTTCCAAAAATATTTTTCCTCAACTGACAAGAGGTGGACACCTATACCACATGATTATGTATATGCATAAATCTCTGCTGTATAAAGATGTCATATTCCGTCACTTTAAAATGAGCAATGCATTTAAAATAATCTCCCAGTCTTACTGCTAATATAAAGCAAGGCTCTATTGTGATAACAAATATTGAGTATGCAAATTGCTCCCTCTAAATAGTCTGTAAGTGCTTTTTCCGATTTATGCCATACACAAAAAAAAAAAAAAGCACGCCCGCACGGCCGTTACATAAGAACATTTTTAGAGAGCTTATTGGGAGTTAGGACCCTTATTGTTATTGTTGCTAACAGTAATTATTTGCATTGCCTGCGGTGCTTGTTTGGATTATGATTTCCATAATGACGAAGCTCTTGAGCCGCACGCAGCCCCACATATGTCAGGAGGGTGTCAGAGAGAGAGCTGGTCCGCAGTAACCCAGAGCTGCGTGGCACACGGCACCAATTCACAGGGAAAGGCCAGAACACCATTTCACCATTTCTTTCCACCCCCAGCTCCCAGTCAGAACCTCAACGTTCACGTCACCGGCTTTATGTCAATGTGCACCTGGCTATCTCTGAGAAAGGTGGTGAATAGACTACAATACTGCCCGGGCATCTTGCAACTCATGAGATTAACCTTGCGCCGTGGGAATATGCAAGTCAAAATGTTCTCTCTTGGCAGCTGGATTCGGGGCCTGTGTACATTGGAGCCAAATGCCAATTACCGCAGGCACTGAACTCTGTATAATCCACAGAAAGTTACAGTACACTGCCACCCCATCTTGGCAGGAAAAAAAAAAAACAGCATGTCTCTCCTTCCAAATCACTCACATTGAATCTCAGGAGAAAACCACATTACAGAAATGCAATAATATGCCATCAAAAATGTATTTATGACCTGATTTTGCTGTTGGGCTTTGTTATTATTAGCTTTTTTTGCTCAGCCTATCTACGGTGATTCACAATACTTACAATTTCTAAATTTTACATTTATTCTGTAGCGCAAATCCATTATTTAGTCATCTGGCAGACAGTTTTATTTAGAGTGACTCATAAAGCAAAAATGTGTACCTGAAAGGGCATATAATAAGGCCAAATGACTAACGGACCATACAGAAAATATCAAACCAAATCTGAACATTAAACAGGTATAATAACCACTGCTGTGTTGAATATAGACCACGTACTACAGTAATCAAAAAGTTCCATAATACTATGTCAAAGTGCAGTAATAAGCCAAATTGTGGCAATATACACAACAAAAGGAAAGTGCTATATCTGGTAGGGGAGCCAAGAGACTGTGTGAAGTAAAATCCACTGAAACATGTTTAAGTGGCATAGTAAAAATGCTACAATAAACTGTCACTCACAAGTGCCACAGTGAAGGAGAAATCATAAAACAAGCCTTAGATAAAAGTGTTACAACAGCAACAGGGACTATGAAGCCAGATGAGTCTGGGTTCAGGAAGCTTGGACACAGTCTGAATGGGGGGGGGGTTTCCTTCGGCCTGCGGTGGAGGATGGTCAGTAAAGCAGGTGTCCTGATTTCTGTGGGAAACTCAGGTACCTGGAACTTCGGGGGGAGAATCTAAGAGGTACATCATCCTACCATAAGAGCACAAGAGCAGTGTCAAAATCCATGATCCAGTACAACCACCACTTGGTAGTCAGTCGAGTGAGAGCCTTAAACATGATGGCTTGGCTCAGAAGTGAGCCCTTGCAGTTTAAGTACAATAAATGTCGAAGGACATTGGAGAATCCAGCTGGTTAAGGTGCTTGATCTGGACACAGGCTCAGTCCCACAGCCCAAGACTTTCCAAGCTGGATGCTGGGCTGTATCATTAGCCGACAGTAACATGGAGTCTACATCGATGGCACACAATCGGCTATGTTCTGCCAGGTGTTGAGTGGGTTTAATGGCTCAAGGTACCCTCATCTCCCTGCTCATCAGCATCCTCTAGTGGCTGATGAGGTGCCTGCAAGTCACCTGGATGACATCAGTGGTGATATGCCCATGCTCCTCAAATAGGCATTCGCTGCGTTGTGTTGCACTATGGTAGTTGTAGTGTCAAAAACAGCTGTAGGCTGAAAGCAGGCATATGGGAGGATTGCATTCATCAGTTGTGTACCCTGTAACCTTGCACAGGGGATGTTGCGGAGGTGAGCTGAATGTGGAATTGCTGATACCAAAACAGAGACAACAAAGGAAATGAAGAAAATGCTTTTCTAAAAAAAGGACACTAGAGAATCTGTTCACCTCTGAGGACTGCACTGTAAGATAAAATGAGACTCCTCCAAATCTGGGGCCACGTGAGGTGATGCGGCCGTGTGTGAGGTAAGACAGCAAGCCTTGCAATTGGCTGCCAGAACATTTCTCCCCTTCAGCCATTTCAGGGTAAAGGCCATGTTCAAGGCCCGGAACATGCTGAAAACCTGGCATCAAGTTGTGACGATAATCTGTTTTAACAAGCCACGGGCAACGAGCCGCCCAAAAAAAAAACAGAACAGAGAGAGGGGAAAAGCAAAAAAGAAACCTGTCTACATGACTTGGCACATGAATCGTACCTCTTTCCCGAAATAAAAGCTGCCTTTGCTTTAAGAACGGATGTGCGCAGAGCTGATGATATTCCCTGACAGTGTTCCTAAATAAAGAGAAATATGTCTTTGTATTCCTGCCGACTAAAGATTCTCACTGTCAGCTCGCTGGAATTGGGGGGGACCTTTTCTCCAAACAACCAATGCCTGGGAGCAGACAGTCATGCAAAGGAGGAGCTGTTGTCCAACACAGTTATTAGACAGTTATGAGATCCCACAGCTAGTAACAGGATGCTGTCTGTGTAGTAACATAGAATGGGTCAAAATGATACCAGCAAAGAGTACCCTAAGAGGCATATAAATGCATGAATGTATGATCGCATACCTCAATGCTCTCAATAAGCCAAACATTTAACTCCAAAGGAATCACAGAGAAAAGTTTCCATGTACCCAGCTGTATCCATTTCTTATGTATGATTTGGCTGTAGTCTGGTTTGTAAGCAAAATCTGGGACAATATCATTATTTATTAATTTAGTTTTTATTTTCACCACTGTATCGTTCCGATTACTGTATCTCATTTTCAAAAAATGTCTGCTTGTTTGAGATGAATTATTAATAAAGCAGTAAAAAGAAAGAAGTTGGCTAACAGAATTAGTAATATTTTGAAATTTTTGCTGTTATGTAATGGCTGATGTTTTCTTGAGTACAGAATGCGAATGAGGAGAAAAAACACAAATTCATGAGATCATGCATAACAGGAATATTTGGTGCACGTAATGGCATTGAAAACATGTGTATGCTTATGTTCTTTTTTTTTTGAGAGCAAAGAAAATTGATATGTAAATATCTGCAGTGAGAGAAGACAAGGTTTACAGTGACTCTATGCACATTATCAAAATTAAACATTGAAAGAAAAAAATATTTTCTTCCGGCAAATCAAACACCGAAGAAAGGCAAATAAAAATTCCCATTACTGAAAAGCAGTGTTCTGTAAGTAGTAATGTCCATCAAACCAGTTCCTCTTCTCGAGATAATTATTAAATCAATTCTATTAAATGCTTTCAAACTATTGGTTAAGTCCTCTCCAGCCCTCCCCACTTGTGTGGTTTAAGTGGTGGCCATTTTTTTCCTTTTTTGTTGAGAGAGCAGTTAAAAAGGTCCTTGTTATTCTCCTTCCTGTTATTATAATTAGGGGTGTGCCATTATTTTTAGTCCATCATTTGCTTCTGGGGGCTGGAGAGAAAGAGAAAATAAGAGATAAGGAACATGGATGTAAGAAGGATATGCAGGTTTATTTCTCTTTCTTAGCAATACATGAAAGTCTTCACCAGGAGGTATTCTGGCCACTTTGGGATTAAACTTCTTTGATGGTAAAACTGTCCAAAATACCCCTGTTTCTAATTTGCATGTCATTTTAGTGAACACCCTGATTTCTAATTTGCGTGTAATGTAAGTGATGTATAAAACGACTTTGCCACTGTGTTACCACAAAACACCTGGTCAGGCCTGGTCTTAAGCAGACAGAATAGAGAACAATGGAATATAATATGCTGCAAATTTCTAAGCACGATTTATGTATGACTTGGTGATACTGGGTGTAGACTTTAAAGACAATGGATCATTTGACGTGATAAGTCAGCACATAAAAATTATTATAAGTAAATCTTGCTGTGTACTCTTGAGTTTATGGCTAGCATTATCCACGTACTGTAGCGTGAAGAACGGAGTGATTCTTCCTCACGGAATCCTTTGGCCTCGGACGCAGAGTACTGCATCGTTCCTGGGGTTAAATCACATTGCTTTGGTGGGAATTTGCCTGGGCAATGTCATTGAATAAAGCACAGACATCCCCTTTGTTTCTACAATGAAGTTCTGCCCTTGTTCAGTGTCAGACCGGGGAATTATTCCTCATGTGTTGCTCATGTTAAAAGTGGCAGACGATGCTTGAAAGAATAAACCCCTTGCGAAAGATACTTTGGGGAATTCTTTTAAAAATGTTGAGAAATACTAACAATGGTTGACGTGTTTAAAGTTGGCTACTATGATCAATAAGTCAACAATGTGATCAGTAGAAAACACCAGTGTTAAACAGTAAATTATGCTGTACTTGTAGTTTAATATGGTGATAAAAGTACTGCAATTTAATTCGTTTAACTGTTCAAATAATTTAACTCTCATTTGGTGACACCACTGGATAATATTGTAACAGCATTAAAGTCACTTAATGTCATGTATTTGCTCTGTGTAGCAGAGGTCACATTAAGAACACTTACACTTAAATTTCACTTTAATTCTTGTCCTTTTCTGTTATAAACCCCCTGAAATGCTCTAGACATTCTTAAGTAGGGTGTTTGTTCAGACATGGTTTTGTGTCCCAGTTTGGGGTTTGTTTGACCCGAGGTTCGGTGAGTCAATTCAACCTGTCTCTTGAACTATGATCAGTGGTTTTTTTGATGTTTTGAGATACAGAGAAGAAAGAAGTTCCAAACTGGAACGTATGATTTTACGTACGTCAATGTGCGATTCACGTTTGTTTTATTTAAACTGTAGGCCTATATATACATCACACAAACACACAATATACTTGTATACAAATTTTACTGAAATAAAATCACCAATCAATGTCAATAATTAATCATAGACAGTGTTTAAGTATACAGTGTGCTGTCAATTTCCGATCTTCTGCACTTTTGCAATTTAACCGAATAGTCACGTTTTATGAGCCTGTTGTCAAGTGGTGATTCCTGTTTTGGCAGTTAAGCATTATATAAAGGAGTTTGTACTAAATTGTACACAGCAGACTTGTGTTCATTGATTTAATTGGATACACCTCACTTGTCAACCTTAGGAATCTGCGTGGGTGGCACCGGGTCGTGATCGTTTAAATTAATTGCTGGGATGTGGATTCAAGATTACAGGCCTATGGGATTACGGGGAATGGTTGATTTCAATGATGTCATTCTAAGCGGTGGGTTACAATTTACTTCTTCTTTTAGAATTTAATTTGGATTACCACATTAACGTACCAGGAGCACTTCTTTAAACTTTTGAGATAGCTAGCTAGCTACAGTATTAGTCTGACGGTTGGTTGTTTACCAACATGTGAGAGGTTGTGTTGAAAAGTGCGAGACAACTGAAGTCCTCCTCTAGCTAACTGCACCTCAGAGAGATGTAAGAAAATGTAGTTCATTTTTTTCAGAAAGAACCCTGGCACTGCTGACCTACAGTGCACTGGGTCTGCTGCAAACAGCCTATTACAGAGCAGCCTCATATGCCTCAGATCAGTTAGCATCTATTTACTGAAATCCACTGATTTTAAATCCATGATCTCCTAATCCCGAGGAGCAAGAAATATGGACACATTCTGTCCGAATATGGATAAATGTTGTCCAGTCAGCAAGGGTCACAAATATTAACCTGGATCAGAGTAGTCCGTTTCATTGATTCGGCTGTCCTGCACTTACGCTAATTAGTGTGAGAGTGAGAGAGTGAGTAGCGAACGTATTTGATAAAGTTTGGATTTTTAGAATGCTTTAACTAATTGTGTTTGGCAAAAAGGAGGAACGTAGCAGTTTTTTGGTTGAAATATACTTTGTATTTATAAAAAAATAAAATTATAAACCCCTCTGATATAAATAGCCTTGTCACAGTTAAAATATGCATCTTAAAACACACCAATGGTGGGCCTAAAGCATGTTGCAGGCATATCTATGTCTATATCTATGCATATACATACACACACAAACACACACACACACACACACATGCGCAGGGTAAAGATTCATATATTGAATAAACATACTGAATGTCACTGTAGCGTTTGCAAATATGCCAAAAATGGCTTGGGAAACCTGTGGTCGCTTCTTCAGTGATTTTGTCCCATAATGGAGAAAAAACAGGCACTCTGCCCTGTTTTTGGCACAAAAAGAATTTCATATATTTCCTGGGATCTGGGATCATAACTGGCATTCGTTGAATTGCGCTGTTATTTTAAAGCATTGCCCCAAAATTGAGTATTATTCAAAACTGCACTGAACATCTTCGGAAACAAACCTAATCTCAGCACTGCTCACCAACTCCTATATTCAACTTTTCCCGAACTACACTCTTTTTTTAAAATTCTTTTTTGGCTGGCAACCGGTTCTTACAGAACTGTGGAATTGAGTTGAATCCGATATTTTGACAGGGCCAGCATTCCTCTTAAAATGCGCAGAGGTGATGGAGAATGTGTTCCTGCTTTGTTCCGCGGTGCGCCGTTCCGACACGGTGTCACGATTTAAAAAGGAGGGAGGGCGGTAATGGAGTCGCGGCGGAAAAAGCTGTGAATCATGAACGCTGACACCGTGTCCCATTACGTCTCTGAAATGGAGCACATCAAAAAGTAAAAAATGATGGGTGATGTTATTGATAAATTATGTATCATACTACAATACACCTGGAAGGCAACCTGCTGCTAAATATAGTTCTAAATGTTAAGTACAAGTTGTAATGGGTAAGCGCTGATGCGCATACCAAGTATCTAACCTGGGGACCGCAACTATTTCTGTTTGTGTGAGCAGCGTGTGCGAGCACTCTAAAAAGAGAAGTGCTGCGTGCCGAAACTACTGCAGAAAATGAATTCCACCTCGTCAAAACAGGAGTAACAGAACAGAATTCAGAGTGTGTGCTGCTGCACAACTATTGTGCAAATGCAAAGAGTGTACTGCTTTAAAACTACTGTGCAAATGCAGTGTGTACTACTTGTGTAAGTCATAAAAAATACCCATAAAATGACCCTTACACTTTTCACAAAGCACAGCCACTCTGTTGGCAGATTACAATAATGGTTCATCCTGTTTTGAAAACCATCCGTAGGAATTGCTACATGTTATCTGTGACATCAGCGATTTGCCATTGGCATTATACTTGAACTAAAATGGTGAATTTGCTTTATGTAAATGGTGGAATTTTAAAATGTTGTTCCTGCAGTAATCCTCTGCAGACGTAAAAGAACAGCACTCTTTGAATTGCGGCTGGCATAATGAGAGAAGACCCACTCAGGTCCACCTCAGCCAGCAGACTCAGTCTTGGGCGAGAACCAAAGCGCCTCCTTTTGGGTTCAGATCCCTCTTTCTCTTTAAATAATGCGCATCTGCTGTTGCTCGTCTTCCCCTGCAACAACAACACAGCGACAGGCTGTGGAGACAGGGTACCTCCGCACCCTGCATCCCCTGGAGGTTCCCAGCCAGGTGTAGGGAAGGCAGCAGAAAGCACTGATGGTATTCCCCACCCAGAGTACCGCCAGCCAGGCCTCCAGCTGGGATCTGTCAAACGGAGCGTCTTTTTTTCGGTGGTGAAAAGCCGTCCAGCAGTAGGAAAACCTCGACAGCCCCAGAGCTCTGGTGTTCCTGCGGGGGATCTCTTGGAACGCCTTCTGTCGACAGCTCCTGAGAATGTCCTTTTTTTTTTTCCTTATCGTCTTTTTTTTTACTGCTCTCTCTCCCTCTCTTTTTTTTTTTTTTGTCACGCTGGGTAAAGTCCTCGGGGGTGTTTTGGAACTCATTAGTTTAATTGGCAATAAACTGCAATTATTTCTGCAGCTGGAAATGGCAAACCCGGCAATACAAAAATGTACGTCCGATGGATGGAACCAGAAGTTAAACGGAACAAAACAGAACAGTTTTAGCAGTCTCTTCCTGCCCTCAGTCCCTTTGAGTAGAGGTGATCATTACTCGCACTCTGGCGAACAGGTCAGTGCTGTGCCCAGTCGCTGAGACTGCTAATGTGTCAGTTGATATCCATTAGTTTAATAAGTAGAAAAACGTGGTCTTGTTTACCAGCTCACTGCGACCTTGATTTATTGTTCTGACAATCTGAGCTACCGCGCTTGTTATAATGTTAGTTTCACAGTCCTTGCTCATGTAACTCTCCATCCTCTCATCGCATTCATAATTCACACGGTTATGGAATGCGAGAGTCTGAACCGATACCAGTTCAAAGACTGAGGAAGTTCTTGACGTGTAGAGGCATCTGGAGATATCACACAAAAGAACAATCTCGTTGGAGAGGCCTCCGGCTGTGCGAGGCTTAAGGGAGATAAGGCCTTTTAGGCAGTGGATGGAGCCTTCTGCAGGCCCTGGCAGGGATAAACTCCCAGCCTCACTAAATCAAACCATTCCCTTTGCATAAAACTGGGCCCGGACAGAGGGCTGCGTCCTCTCAGAATGCATCAATGAGAGAGCTTTGGCATGACTCACAGATTAACGCTAATAGGAGCTCCCAGTGCATTTCCGAGCTAATCTTAAATGAAATCCGTTTGACACGAACTGCGTGCTGCCGTATTACTGTCCATTACTGACTCTCTCTGTACCCCGCGGCTCCACATCACCGGTTCGAGGGGGAAGCACCCTGCTCTTGGTTCACCCTCATACTTTGAAGGATTCTTCCCTTTCTGTGAACACTCCGCTGGGAACGAGGCACCTGTGGTTAAACGGTGAGCTTTTTTCGGGCTCGTACCCCGTGCGGGTGAGACAGCCTTCCTCCTCGTTAAGCAGGAGCTGGTTGGTGGGCGGGGCCGTGCGTACAGTCCTGTGCGCATCACCGGCCGCCATACGTCTATCAGGGTAGTGGCTGGCACATCGCCAGGGCATGCCGATCAGATAAGCCCGCGTGGAAAATGAACTGCTCCCGGATACCTCTGAGACAGACAGGGGCGAGACGCAAAGGCGTATCAAATGCGTGGGGGTGAGCGAAATGTACAAAGGAGCAGGTAGAACCTTTGTATCCCATCACCCCGGTGTGTGTGTGAGTGTGTGTGTGTGTGTGTGTGTGTGTGTGTGTGTGTGTGGGGAGGATAGATCTGCTGGTGCCTCGGACAGCTGGGTAATTGATTTAGAGAATCTTAAAATCAATTCCCAGGCAGCTGGGGCCAAGGAGATTAGAAGTGAAGTAAAGACGACCCGAGTTCAGGCAGCCAGGACTGCGAGCAAACAGTAATCTCAGGATTATAGACCTGGGGGGAATGTACCTGTTTTCTTTTATTTTTCTCTGCCTCTGTGACTGTCTATATTCATAGACTACCCCCCAGTTTCCCAGTCCTGGGGGGATGCTCAACAGAAAGCAGATAGTTTGGCGGGACTAAGGAACGTATATCACACACAAGGCTGTGTGCCGGAGGAAATACTAATTAAAAAAAAAAAAAAATAACAGGTGGCAGACATGAATTCACGCTGACCTTTGCCCTTTTGTCCTCGGAGTCAGTGTCAGTGTCTGCGTGCTGCCGTGAGTCTTTCTTAAAGACGATTCTGCAACAAATCAAGTGAAGGGAAGCGAACGAGTCTTTCGGTATAACTGGAACACAGCACTTAAACTAATGAGGGGAGTAAGGCATTACGCACAGAGGTTATTTGCGTAATTGTTGGGCCTGACTGACCACCCGGAGCGGCCCGGCTGCCCTGCGGACCTTTGTTCCGTGGCGGGAACTGTCTCATGCCGCATGTCCACCTGATCGGATTAAATCGCAGGCGTAAATCTGGGCTAGCTAACAGCGGAAAAAACGGCCTCTCGAATCGGACCGGAGAGACCTTCTGCGGACGGAGGAGAAGAGCTGCCTCTTCAGAGGACGCTACGCGAGAGGGAACGTGCCGCCACCGCAGGCTACAGCCGTCAGAAAGATTAGCCGGCGTGACTCATGCCTCCTCTCCTGTTTGCTGTTCGCAGGCCTGCGTTTCATCTTTGCCGGCGTGGCGGAAAGCATACAGGCCTAATTAACTGCAGTTAGCTCGGCCAGCACAGTCACTCTATGTGTACTGCATATACACTGTAGCTGAGTGGGGGGGTGGGTTGGGTTGGGGTGGGGTGGACAGAAATCAGCTTGCACAGTAATTAGAAACCAAAATGATTTTTTTTGTCTCCTCAGCGCCAAGTTGAAAATATAACCTTTTTTGAAAAATGTCTCCTGGGGTTTAATCTCTAATGCCCCAGCCACAAAATAGGAGCGGCCCTTTCTCCAGACAAATGAGATTCAATCTGTAATTTCAATTAGATCCTTTCTCATAATAAATGAAAATTAAATGCCATGCTTGTTTTCCGTTCCAAAATTTAATATTTAATGAACAGTTAAGGAGGGAGGAGAGAACAGACTTCTATGATTTAGATTTAATTCAATTTCATTTTTAATCACCTTCGAGTACAGAATAAACAGACCTGACACAGGCCACCGCTTGCCTCTCTCTGTGAGTATACAACGTACACTGCGATTACACAGCTCCCAGCTCCACTGCCGGCTTTAAAAAGGATATTCGGAAAATTACATGCCACTTCATTATAAAATGAAATCGCGATACAAGGGGCTGGAGGTATGGTGTTTGTCACATCCTTTTTCTACAGAATTAGGAGCTGTCATGTCTTATCACTCTGGCTTTTTGTCAAATATCCAATATTACAGATCCTCTGGCTGTTATCTCTCTGTTCAGAAACCGCCCGCCTTCAAGGGCTTTCTCATTTTCTATGAACGCTGTCCCAGTTTTTCAAAGAAAAAAAAAACGAAAAGAAGATTTGCCTCATGGTAGAGGTGTGTGTATCTACCAAGCACCAGATCCAAATGTGAATCATTCCTTTCCTGTGGAAAAGCAGCCAGAATCTCTCTCTCTGTGGCTCAAGGCTGTGGAAAGGGATGTGTGGAGCGGGGGGGGTTGGGGAAATGTGATTCGGAGAGATGCTCTGGGCAGTAAATCACACAGCGATAATGAATGAATAATGAAGGAACGCTTTGCTGTGTTTGTTTTAAAGTCGTTCCGATAGGGAGACGCAGTGATCGCGCCGCTTCGTTTTTTTACGGTTTGACTCCCGGGTGACGGAGGGGAGGGGAATGCCACCCCGCGTGCTTTGAAGACCCGACCGAGCAATTCCGGGGGCGGGGCGCGTTGGGCTGTAAACCGCCCCGCCTGCTGAGGAGGCGTCGCTGTGTCTCACGGCGCGTGGAAGAGCAGGCTGGGCCGTGCACTTCGGGCTGCAGAGCGACAGGCTCCAGGCTGGCCCTGATTGGCTGCTGATCGCTGCTTTCTCTTGGCTTCGACACGCCACGCACTGCCCTGCTCCCTCAGAGATTCAGTCTCACTGCAGCTCGCCCCTCTCACAATTAGTATTCCAACGCGCAGCAGATGTCTAGCGATTTGGAAATAACGAGGAGCGCGCTCTCTCCCTCTCTCTCTCTCCCTCTCTCTCTCTTTCTCTCAGTTTCTCTGCTCTCTCCAGGGCTTTTTGGAGTGATATTAGGCTGGACGCCGCACACGCTGGAGCATGAAGAATGACCTTTGACCCATTCACCCGAGTTTGAGAGTCACGCGCGCTGTGCATTAAAACGAGGAAATGTTCAGGCTGCGATGGCTAAGGCACGAGTTTGATATTACTGATAATAATTACATGGCAATAATTACCAACGCCAACACGTGGACTGTTTGTGCCACTTTTGTTGTTCAGGCACCGAAACATAGGCTGTGCATTTTCGATTCATCTTGCCTAGCACCTAATTATCATCGTGCCAGGGCTAAATACAGCCCCCCCCCGTTGTGTCACTCAAACGGACGCGTCTTTTCGCGGTCGACGCGGGTCCCCTGGCACGTTATGCCACTCCGCCAAGCTTTGGCAGGGGATCTCTCCGCACGAGATGCGCTGGATTTCCTCGGCTTGACGTGGGCATGCTGCCACATCCGGCGTGACCAAGGAGTGTTACCATAATAGCAGTGTAGTGTGTGCGCGTGCTTACCCTGGTGCTGCAAGGGCCAGCCTGGGGGCGGCGTGTGTGTGTGAGTGTGTGTGTGTGTGTGTGTGTGTGTTGGGTACGAGTGCAGGCAGGGTTACATGTTTCAGGGCTAAACGGGAAGTGCATGTGGATTTTGAAGCTGCACTCCAGTTGGGATCGGATCACAAACGCAGAGCTGCTGCTTCCAAACTCGTGGGCCAGAACAGAACACGTACAATATGTACCAAAATGTAAATTAGCCTGACAGCTAACCGCCAGCTCTCGGCGTTTAAAAGCTGCCATTTGCCTGCAATGAGGGCAGTGCAGACTGTGCACTGTAGCAAGTGGTGGCTAGTTTTCCTGTTGCCTTTATGCTTTGTGCCTCCTGTCAGTCAGAGCAAATGGCTCTGAGGGTCATGGCTAGCACAGCCATAAGTCTTTTGTTGAATGTCAGACATCACAAGCTTCCAAAACGTTTCCCTCCAGTGACCTGTGAGGACTTGCACAGGCAGTGAGGAAAAACAAATCTGTTGTTTCCCAGAATCCTCTGTAACTGTCCCACACTTTACGTGTAACTATCGGGGAGGTCCTACCATCTTGAATCCTTTCAGATGCACAGGTGCAGTTTGATGTAAGGAACTTTGGCTGTACCCACAGAGATTGTGGGGCGAATGAAATGGTCTGATCTATGATGGTGAGACAATGTTGGACATAAAGCACACTTTATCCGCATTGTGCCATGTGTCATGTATTTCTATTTTCACCTTCATGAGATGAAGAAGTGTTACAAATACAGTAAATCTCCAGACCCCTTGCTGGCTACCGCTGTCCTCTGGATGACTCATTGTGTTTTTTTTAATGTGTGACCCAGTATGGCGTGATCGCCTCGCCTGGTCTCTCCGTAAGCCGTTTCAGTCACACAAGCCAGTGGGCTGGGCAGTGAGGGAGAGGCGGGTCCATCGGGGTGACGGGCAGAGGCTGGCTGGCACCGGGCAGCGGTCCTGTGTGCTTAATCTGAGAGGATTATCCAGGTGGAGGAGATCTGGCAGCAGGAGCGGGCGCTGCCTGTACGACCCTTCCACACCTGCCTCGGTTCGCCGTGCCGAGACGCCCCTGCAGTGTTCCCTGCCTCACGCTAATGGGCTAGTGGCTGCGGAGCTCTTCCAAAAGCATATGCGCCACATGCAGTCTGCCTGGGGAAGCGCACTGGACTGCAGGCCTCACCAGCTGTCAGTGGAACAGATGGAGCCAAGATGGCCTCGTCTCTGTCTCTCCCTTAAAGGCGACATGTTCGGGCACAGTGGCACAGCACTGACGGCCAGCAGCGAGAGTGAGGCTCTAAACCAGTGTGACAAGAAGCAGGGTGAAACCCAAGTGCAGAGAGAAGCTGAGATGCAAGAGGTAAAGTTACCTTTACTGAAGACTTGCAAAATACAAACAGGCTTGGGCAAGAGTCCACACAGATGAGGCATGGCAGCTCAAGGCTGTGAGAAGACATGAACAAAGGGCAGGGCTTAAATAACAGAGAACAGAGGTGTAAATAATAATTAATCAACACAGGTGAAAGACATTAACTAAATGAGACATAGAGAACACAGGAAGTAACGTGGCCATCTGGTGGCCAACCAGGGAAGCAGCAGCTGCATTCCTGACAATCGATGATCAGTGAGCGGTGAGCTCAAATCCCCTGTGGGGCTTACTTACGAAGCTACAGCCCTTATTTGCTTTAATTGCGCAAATTACTAGAGATGTGGACTTGAGTCAGATGACTTGGACTCGAGTGGAACTCAAAGTCACAGATTATGCAACTTCAGGCTTGACTTGCCTCAATCTGTAACTTTCAAGATTTTATTTGGCCTTGGAAACAGGACTATTTTAGAATTTACCTGTCAGAACTTGTGGGAGAGTGTCTGGCTTTATTTTCTTGATGAAATAGCTTTGAGGTAATAGCTAAACGTGGGATATGCTTCACCAACCTGTAACTTTGTGGATTGTATACCCAATGTGTCAATACTGAAAGCCAGTAAAGTGTGCTTCAACTTCTCATTACTCAGAATTTTGTGACAATATTTTATGCAAGATGATTTTTTTTGTAACTGTAATGGTGGGACAAAGTTTGCCAAAGGGGGAATGAATGTGAAAACTGTGCAGTCTCTGCAAATATGGACACTTGTCATTTTCCGTTACTTATTGATATTGCATTACATTGCATTACCTTGCATATAAATATGTATTTGTGTGATTTGTGTGTGTATTTGGGGCTGTGCATTTCAAATGTTTACAAACTTTGCACATTTTTTTTTTTTTAATTTTCAACTTTTTCAGTTCACATGCATGGAGATGTTTGTGAGTAGCTGTACAGCCATTGGAAAATTGATAAATTGCATCATTGATTTACATGTTTTATATTGTTTTAATCTGTCTTTGTATTTACAAAAAGTGCAGTTTTTGACATCCCTATTCCTGTGTTTTTAAAAAGAAAGTCTATGTGGGAGGTGTTCAGCCAGCTAGCTGGCAAGTTAGGACAGAGTGGTGATTTTTTCTGTCACATCTTTTTTTGTCTCAAGTCTTTTTCCCTGCATCTTTACCTCTCAGACATATGAATGCACATTATTATTATTATTATTATTATTATTATTATTATTATTAATAATAATAATAATGACATTTTAAAAAGCTATCACTCCGTAGAGGGATTTTGGGGAGTCTACTGGACTGGTCCTCATTTATTAACCTTGTGATGAATTTTAATGTTTCCATGTGCTTTCCATTGATTCTTACAAAGCTAATGTGTTAGAAATAAAACTTATTTGTTGCATGATAATTACTGTTTGTACAAAAGATAATATAAACGAATGTGGTCATTTATGACAACTGGAAGACTTGTGTCGGGACTTGAGTCTCGATTCTGGTGACCAGTGACTTGACCTGATCATTGTGAATTGGGACTTTACTTGAGACTTGACAATTGTGATTCAGGACTTGAATTGGGTCTCATAAATTAGCTATTGAGACTCACTTAGGACTTGGGTGAATTGGTCCCATGTCTACAAATCACTGTGCAGGGTGGACTCAGTCCAGGATTTACACTACAGGCCCTGAATAAACAAATTGCTGCTTTCACTACAACAGCTTCCATCAGAGGTTTTATGCATTTTTGAGTTTTGCGCTTGAATAGAAAGATCTAATCCTTCCTGCACCCTGCACTGTCCCAGTACTTCCTAGCCGGGAAAGTAATGAAAGTATTCGGGGGAGAAAAATATTAGATAACTCTACATCATTAATTGTATCAGTGCATTGGTGTCTGTGATTTTGTTTCCAGAAAAATAACTTTTTTATATACAGGTCATGTCAGGACACCCACCACAGCAGTGTAAAGACTTGCTGTGCTGGGGAAAACATCTGAACAAATGCAGAAATTAGCAAATAGGTATGGCATTTAGAACCCAAATGACCAAAAGACAAACAAACAAACAACAATACATCTGCTTTAAGGCTCCAATCACAGAATTCAGAGGGTGTGTGGGGGTAGTTTTTTTTCTCTGTTACACAGAGTGTTCTGATTTTAAGTACCTATAAACATAAACTACACTTGGATCATTTGAGTCTTTAAGTGCTTGCAGTCACACATCATAAATACTGCATGATGTTAGAAACCGAGGGTTGTTTTTTTTTACTCCCCCCAAACACACTTTCTCAAATTTTACAAGACGGAGGATCAATATTTAATCGGTGTAGCATGACACCGAGGTGGGGCCGCAGCGCAGCGGGTTTCCTAACTGGAGCGTGCCGTCTCCCCGTCTCCAGCAAGCAGAGCTTCGGCTCTGATTCCTGCCCCAGTCCTTTCAGGAACTCGCAGTTTGAAGTTCGCAGTTTGGGTCCTTGCCGGTGCTGCAACATGTCCTTGCCGGAGGCTGTATCACACAAAACCTCCCGTCAACGTTGTTGTGACGTTGCGGCAGCATTATCGTCATAGAGATGTTGTGAGAGCTCTTAAGGGTGAAGCTGAATGAACAGCACAAGCACAAGCATGCTCTTGCACATAGACCGAGCTAATGACCACATTAAGACTATAATAATGCATTAATAACCACTTAATTACCATATTCCAACTATAATAATAAATAAATTAAATAAAACATTAAAATAAATTAAATTAAAGTGAAGAAGAGCTGATTTACAGCTCTGTGTCACAGTAATGTGTGGCTGTCAAGTAACCACACACACACACACACACACACACACACACACACACACGTGTGCATGCATACTATGCGTCCCTGGGATTGGGAGGGACTTGGTATAATTCCAAAATAGGACAAGGAGTTACTCATTGTATTTGTGATGTATTTAAATTTGTAATCTAAAACATTACCTGAAATGGTGTGGGAAAAATTGTGTGGCTGCTAAATGTATAGTGGGATTCATATATTTTACCTTGTATGCATAAAATTACTGTGTGGTCCTCTGACATAAAATGACTGGTGATGATTTTATTACTAAGTGAGCATGCATACAAATTAGATTTGGATTTGCACGATATAAACTGGTTGTCCATTGACAGACTAATCATCTTTTTCAAATCATTTTAAATGCATACAAAATAAACTGAAATTACAGATTTTATCCATCAAAACTAGTATCCTTGCATGTCTGCTGCAAGCACAGCACATCCATTTTGCAATATCCTTTACGCTGGCAAATAGTGCCACACAAGGTCGCAGGTAGAATGCATTTGCCATTTTAACATCTCAGACAGACACCAGGATTTTCCTATTTGATCTTTTGAAGGAGTAAGGACATGAAAAGGTGTACCCCGTACTTATAAATCCATTTGGTGAAGCATGTTTTGTCATCTTTGTTGATGTACAGATATAGAATGAGAGATGAGAGGTTTTGCTGAAGACTTCAAACACACCCGGGACTAATGCACACAATGGGTCTCTCTCAAATGTGACCAGCCTGGTGGCAGCAGATGTGGGGCTGTAACATTGGATGGACTCTTTACTGAAAATTGAGGAGTACACAGTAATACAGCCAAAAAACCTGTGCCCTGTTAATGAAGCAAAACAAACAAACAAACAAACAAACCCCCCCGAACCACCAGCCAATCAAAACCTCCAACACCACAACACATGATGCATAGTTACGGTCAAAAGTGATTCCCTGTGGGGGTCATTTTTCATTATTGTTGTTATTTTTGTTGTAAATTTTGATGATGACGATAATTTTGGACTAATGTCTGAATCTTCAGCTGATCCAAAAAAATAATGGACTTGTTATCATCAGTGCATGTGGCCCAGGCACAGAGAGTGCACTTATTATCTGTACTCCGCTAACTCCCTGCCAGGAGAGGAGTGGGGGAGGAAAAGAGAGGGAGACAGCGAGAGAATCAATATATGCAGAACACCCTCTCACGAATCATAGAGTGGATCATATTTTCAATCCGCTTCCCATTTGCTGTAGGGGCTGAGGAAAAGGACGACCTGTTCCAGCAGTGGTCTTGCAGGTGGAAAATGAGAGATGAGTCTCACCAGTGAGAGGAGATAAGTGCTAGAGCCATAATGGCTGGTGCGGGAGCCATAATGGCTCCCTAAGTGCTCCAGCGTATCAAGGATTCTAATGTCGGAGGCGACTCTGATCCTCTCACGCTGGAAGCCAGCCGAGTGGGAACAGACATGAGAAACACGAGTTCTGCAAAACTTTAAAACTCAGGTAAAGTGATTGCTTGGACAAGCAATGTCAAGCATTGGCTAGCCAGTCTGGTCAGGGTCATCTGTTTGGCTCAAACATATCTGTGTGGATAGACTAAATGAAAAGTTGACATTTTCCAAATCATGGTAAACATTTTTTAATGGCCTAGTTAGATATGTATGCTAAATGAATATATTAAAATAAACCACTTTCAAATAACCTTTAGTGTCATCTGAGAATTTATCCAAATAATAGAAAGGTTTAATCTGAATGGTTTACCTTTTGAGGTTGCAAGGAACTGAGTAGTAAAATTCTCAGATCATTACATTGACATCTTACCGAATGCTTGGTTGGGACTGAAGGAGATGTGACTTCCACTGAGTGAGATCAGCTCATTTCAGCTGTCAAATACAACTTTGATTATGTCCTGCCATTTTTAAATATTTAATGAGGAAAAAAAGCACAATTTTCTATTGCACTCATCAATATAAAAATCATTACACTGGAGCATAATACGCGTATAAGATAGTTAAAATCTTGTATAATCTTGTTGGCCATCTGTAGTGCTGGGGGTGACACTCTACCTCACTACAACATCAGGGTAATATTAAATTCATCAGTAACTGACATATGTTACAATTTTAATTTCAAAGTTTCGTTTCATTATGTCTTTACCTTCATGTTGGTCATAGTGTGAGGATGCAACAGAGTGTGGTGCTCTCTTCAATTGACAGCAAGTGAAAAACACGCTGAGCAGCTAATAGCGTGATAGTTTATGCAAAGTTAAAAGGTGCAATTCCCATTGCACATGATAAATGGTAACTGGTTGCTTATCAGTGCATGCTCTGTGCAGCTACAGACTGACTGCTGACAGATTATCTGACAGTGAAACATAGGAGAATGATAAAGGTGGAGGAGATGATATCACAACCCTCACAACCCTCAATGTCTGTCTGGAAAATTATATACTGGCTCAGATTAGTTGGAGAGGTCATGAGAAATCGTCTGGACTCCATTAAGATCATTCAGACAAATCTGCTGCATGCTGAGAAAGCCAACTTGAATTAAAAAAGCAACACCTGAACACTGTGCACAAAATACAAAGACTAACAAGCAACATACTAATTGCAAAGGGTTCATTTTATTCAATTGAACTGAAACAAATGTTCCTGGAACAGATTAGTGACTGCTACTTTGGCAAAAACATTACTGTGGTAATGTTGATTTCTACTGCAGAAATGTGTTTTGTTTAAAGTTAAAACTGCTGCATTTCAGCACATTTTGATTCTGTTATATTGATTTAATTCATTTCAGAACACAATGCAGTAAGACAGACAGCCTAATATACAGTCAAAGTATCCAGTGAGACAATGTTGTCCCAATAAACCTAATTTATCAGTCGGTACAGAGACGGCTGCAGTGAATTTCAATGCCGATGACTCAATGATCTATGGACAGCTACTGTTAGTTTGTTGAATCGCCTAAAAAAATCACATTATAAAAATGTTGCTGTGTAAGATATTCATTTTTTTAGAAACACTTTTACTAATGTAACTGCTTTGTATTAAAATGCATGGTTATTATAACAATATGATATGCACCTGCAACCTTCCTGTTAAGCTTAAGGGGCACAGCAGTGGTACCACATCAAAGGCATGTTTACACTTTGTGACAGAGCTATCAGTGTGTATTAGCATGGATTACGTGAAAGCATTCTTAACCTGGCACCATCAGGGCACTGTGACATAGGTAATAGAACATATGATGTACTATAATGTGTTTCTTTTCATACCGAGAAATATGTGCACACAGCATATGATTTTTAAATTGTATATAATGCGGACTTATTGGACTTATTGCTTAAATTGAGTTATGCCCTCAGCTCTTTCATGCTAGCAGGCCACCTCACTCTAAGTTTGTACTTGTTATGCGGTACATTTAATGTCGAATTAATAAAGCTTATCTCGGCATCACTGGGAAAAGCGATCTGGTATGGAGACTACCTGTTGCACACACTTGTTGCTTGCTCCATGCAAAGGTAAAACTGCAATATAAAGCAGGTAAGGCAAGGTGAGCTACATGTTCCTGCTGCTAGAACCTCGGTCTTCTGCACAGTGAGTGTGGTGCGTCTCTGTGGGTGCTGTTTTGATTTCAGTTTAATGGCTCCACACCTCACACAGACTGCAATGGTGAGGCTGGTGCCACAACATCTGTCAGTCAGCTGTGGTTACCATGGCGATCAGAGTGGGATTGTGCATTGGAGCTCAGGAGGTATAAGAGAATACATCACAGACTGGGATGTCATTCCCGGGATTCTGTCTCTTTGCAGCAGACTTGTGTTGTTTAGTTGCAAAGTGCTCAGGTTCAGGCATGACTAGGATTGCTCCAGTCACTATGATCGCAGATGTAATTTTAAAAAAGTGTCCTGTTTTCCTTGCTAGGTCATTTGAACAACGACTCTTCTGTGGCATAATCCTTTTATTCGTGTGTTGAAATTTCACATGCATATGAAAAACAGACCTCTTTAAAGAATGATAGCATGTTTGGGTTTGTTGAATAGGTGCAATTTTAGGCAAAGTTGCAGCCATACCGTCAATGACTCTGGCCTTCCCAGCCCTCTTGAAAGAGCTCAGTGATAGCGATCACCCCCGCCAAATCAAGAATATCCTGAGAGGACAACACACACCAGTCACCCACTTCTGTTCAGGCTGTGCTGTGGCTTATCAGTTTGCCCTTGTGACTGGTTCCATGCCAGTTTCAGTACAATTTACTGGGTTTCAATCTATGTGCATTATAACAGCAACAATGTTTGTCTTTGTCGTGACTTGCCAGTGGAGACATTGGGGTTAGGGTGGGGTGGTGATGTTAACGTGGCTGGGTGCTGATTGTGTGAGGCTAGCATGTGTGGTGTTTTACAGGACAGCAACAGCTCTGAGGCCTGGGAGATCAGTGGGAAAACAGGAAGTGGGTCAGCGAAACAGAGCCCACTTCCTTTACGGGATCAGCTGACAGAGTCGGGGGTGAGACTTGCTCCGCCCCTTCACATCTCTGCGTCCTGACAGATTCCAACAGCACTGGATTTGTGGGTGTCACGAGCTTTTGGGGGGGGAAGGCCCCGAGACCGATATCTGTAGCGCTTTGATAACTGGCCGGCACGTGGCCGTCTCTCCTCACACTCTCACCCCCCCCTCTCTGCTCTATGCGGTTTATACGTGCCACTGTTTATTAAAGTGCAATCGATTGTTTCAATTACATGAGTAGCTGGACCGTGGCTCGGTCCCCGTTGATGAGATGATGGTGCTTTCAAAGCGGCCTCACGCCTCTCGCTTTGGGCTCGAGCCCTGTCTATTATGGGCCTTTGCTTTTTTTCCTTTTTTTGTTTTTTTTGATCTGTGCGATAGCGTGGTAATTGAGATCTGCGCAGCGACTGTGGTTTTGGTTTACAATGCAGGCATCTACTTCGCTGGGGAGTGATGGCCTCTTTACTTCTCTCAAAGCCACAAAATGCTGTTCTTAGCCAAGAAACGGGAAATCGTTACGCGCCAGATGCAAGATTTATCTGTCCTCTTAGAAGAGAGCATTTTCAGGCAATTGTTGCCTTTGGTTTCATACATCTAAATAGGGGAGAACCTCATATGGGACACAGTTGGAGAGAGACATAAATGTTTAAAAAGGACATGCATTTATTATTGTGATCAAGATTAAGGCAGAAAAGAATATAAAAGGTTTCTGGAGACAGCCAAAGGTAGTGGTGTACATATTTTAAATGGATGAAAAGTTTGGATGGAATTGTCTCTTTTCTAAATGTGCATGAAAATAACTTCATCATTATGCCCGCCAAGGTGAAAAATTTAGATTGCGACAACATAGCTGGGCGTGCATCAATGTCTTTAGACATCTCTTCTCTTTTTTTTTTCCTTCAAATTACTCTGCAGTTTTACATTACTCTGTAATTATAGGGCTTTTCAGCAAATGAAGACACATTGACACAAAAGAGGGAAGTCAATAAAAGAGAATAAAATGCATGTTTCAATATGGAAGAAAATTAAGGTCCTTGTTTCGCTGTGACACTGAAAATAATAGCTGAGGCATAAAGGCATATATAAGTTTCCTGTCTGGAAAAACCTCACCGAAACTGAAAGAGGGTAGTAATTTGCAAAGAGATACACTGCACTCAGGTGAATTTACCTGCAAATTACAAATGAAAAAAATGAAGCTAAAAGAAAAAAAAGTTTTGTCTGATTTTAGGAGGCAGATTTGAAATGTTCATGTGCAGAGCTGTCCTAATCATGACTTTTTTTTGCTTACGTAGGTGGATCCTGAAACTCGGTGGATGCAGCCAGACCATCTCCGTTGTTTTACTGTGAATGAAAAGTCTTCAGCAGCACTTCAGTACATTAGTCTGTCTGAAAGCAGGTTCTGGCTCTTTCTGCTTTGTTCTTTGCCAGTTTCGTGTTACACAAGGAGCTAGGTTTCCCTGTAGTGCATGCTTTATGTAAATCTACAACTTGCTCTATTTTTATTTCATTCTATACATTAAACCGGAGCAGCTCTCAAATTTTGGCAATACAATGTTGCCCATGGTATGCCAATGTACTGTACTGCCTTCCCAATAATGAATTAACTCCCTGGAGTGAGGGTTATTGTGCTGTATGTGTAGGGAGATAATCCAGTGAAAAACCACAGGCGCCTCCAGCCAATGAAGCCTGTTGAAGACTTATTATACAGGGAAGAACTGACATGCAGGCATTTCTGTGAAGTAGAACACCATGGTAGGACTCAATGGTCTGTATAAAATGTCCATGGTGCGTCACACCAGCAAGACAACGTGACACACAGAGGCAAATATATTGTAATTCTTTTGTCACACCATGTCACGCCTTCTCAGATCTGATTCACTGTGTGCACTGTACACACACACACACACACACACACACTGCATCATTAGAAAGGTTTTACATAGTGTGTTGCATAGCAATCACTCTAAATCTTTAGGTGTCGGTTGTGGTTGTTTGCAAGCAAAGGGCAATCACAGTCACGCCATCTCTGTACAGAGCAGGGCTCTTATAAGAAATTCCACTTTATTACTGTGTGCTTGTATGCTTTTTTCCCTTTTGTCAATATTGCCCTCTCTCTGGGCGTCCATCATAAAAAAAAAAACAAGTCTGCGCTGACGGCTATCTTTACCAATCGCAGTTGCAACGCCATTAGCACTGTCAAAATGCCCCCCGAAGGGTTTTAGCTTAGCATTTGAAGTGCTTCTCCTGTCATTATCCACCTTCTGGAGGTCTATTTCAAATTCCACTCTGCCTTTGAGTTGTGCTGTCTATGGATAATTGAGGTATTTTTTCATAGGCTGAGCACACAAGGCAACAAACCGAGCTCTCTGTCAGCGGCCCTGTGATTCAGCTCACACAGAAGCCTGCAGTTAGTCATTGGAGGTGATCACACAGGGCTCTCCTCTCCATAACCCCCTGCCCACCAGGGGACATATACCGGATAATTAGCCCTTTGGCACTGTAGATAGCGAAACACTTAATAGCTCAATGTGCCTCAAAAGCTAGGATTCACAGCACAAGCCTCGATAGGGCTGGTAAGCCTCGGAGTTCATTGATCAGAAGAATTTCATTAGCGGTGAAGCAGTGTCAAGTGGAGAAACAGTGGATCCCCAGCTGCCTGGAGCTCTGTGGTGTGGTGCAGGGCCGGGCTGTAGCGTGGTAACCTTAATCTGGACTCTGAACCTTCTCCCGAATCCAAAAGTTTGCCAGCAAAAAATCGTTCACAGTTCCTTTGGAGATTCATTTCTGTGACTGTCACACTGCTTTCATGTCAGAATAGCTTGAGACTGGCCAGGGGTTTGTCCAGGAGACTAGTCCAGACGGTTAGGCCTCTGGAGGGTAGAAATCACTGAGTCATGAGAAAGTCACAAGAAATATGAGATATAATTGCCCTTATCTGCCACTTTTTATTTTTTACTTCTAATTTTATCATGATTAGAATTTCTTTTTCTAATTACTTGTTTATAACCAGTTCACAAGTGTTACCGAAATATGGTCACATTATACATGTGCAACTACATAACACATGCATAAACCCTATATAAGCATGACATAAGAGCTGCTTTGCACATGACACATGACATGTTATAATATGTGCTATGAATACAGCTGTTATTCCTTATGCTTTGTGACATCATTGCACTTAATGTGCAGTGTGACCCTGACTGTCTATGATGATTTGTTCTCCATTATCATCCATGTCCATAATGTAATAACCTTGTATGATTTTGAAAATGAGGTTTTGTACATTTTAAAGTTTTAATATAGTAGTTTTGTTTTTTGTTGCTTCACAGATGTAAGTGGTATTCATACAAGTGTAACACAATGGAGAGGGTGTCAAAACAGTGACAGGACAGTAATGATTCACTATTTTTTATTTCTACAAAAAACGGACAAGGGAAGGAATGGAATATGTCATACTATTCCTTGCAACAGATATTTGAAGAGTTATGATACACGCTGAGGAGGACCATTCATCACAATCGCTGATGCAAGGATTAAGATGGAGAAGACAGGAGGAAGAGTTTCTCCTGAAGGATTTTAGGGAAGGAGTCAGTTCCCCAGAGAGGTATCAGGTAGTTTTCTGAATTTTTTAAAGTGGTATGTTCTGTCAAAGTTAATCCATTGTCCTGCAGATTAGATGGTTTCTTTGTAAATTGATTAAGCAGCATTCTTTTGTCATTGAAAGAACGAGGAGTATGAGTTTGTGACATTTGATGGGGAGATCTAGTACAGAACAGTGTCCAGGATCAAATTCATTTTTATATTACATTTTTGCAAAGCTTAGTTGTGGAACTGGGTGGTATCGCCATAAGGCCATAATTCTCTGGGAAATGACTGTGCATATGTCAGTCTGTTCCCATTGCACATTATCCATATTTTGTAATGTGCACACATTGTATTAGTTTGCATTAACATTGAGACTGTTGTATTAACATTGTGAGTCAGTGGTTTATAAAATGTTGAAATTAATTTTAAAGTTAGCCATTGGAGGGGATTAATTTTAAATCCAACTTACCTACAGGGCTCAAGCAGACCTGAGTTTTTGTTGTTGATTTTGGTTTGTTTTGTTCCTGTTTTGAGAGCTCAGTTGAAGGTCTTTAAAAGAGTATTCATTCAGTGAGTCTTTATTTTGAAGAAAAGAAGCCTGCCCTTTTTTTTTTTACTTCGGAGAGATCAAATCAATGGTGCAGGTTGGTAATTCCTGTTTTTTGCAAGGGTTTGGATAGCAATGACTTGTGGGTAATCAAGAAGGATTGGACAAATTAATTTAAAACTGTACAGCTCAGTGATGGTACAATAACTGCTAGATTTCCTGATTTCCTGAGCCCTCTGACCCTTAAGCTGTTAATCATATTCTTGAGGCAATTATGAGTTAGGAGAGAGAAGGCTGACAGCACAGCGCACATGTTTGTGTTGACCTTATTGTGTTTCACTGTCACAGTTGTGTCTATAGAGATCTTGTAGGTCATTGCAAGGTCCGTATGAGCTGGAGAGTGTCGAGTTGTTCATTTAGAGGGTGCGTTTCTTTGTGCAAATGATAAAATGTCTGTGTACATGCAAGCCACAGGAGTGTCAGTTTAGCCAATTAAATTCTGTTGTGGGTGCAAGCAACAGATAAGCAGAGGTATTACTTTTCTGTGATTGAGGAGCTACTGACAGAATTGTGGGATCTGCCTTTAGTGAAGAGTGAAGGGACGCTTCAAAGGCAAAAGCACAAAAAGCATTTGCATGACTGTGTAATTGAACACATGCCATGGCATGTAGAAGGATATTTGGGGAAAAAGCAGGTATGGAGAGTAAGGAACTACACAGCCAATCACCTTTGGGGGTGTGGGAGGTGTTAAGGTGACCAGATTGTGTTGGAAGTCACTCTGTATGAGAACGTCCACTAAATGCATATAATGTAACGTAATGTAATGGGGAAAGCCAGTTTTGGAGTTTCACCAGGATAATGGACTCTAGCCTTTAGATATGTACCACGGAATCTTCACACAAGACGCAAAGACATCCTTGTTCCTCTGAGTGGCGTGAATGATATGAGTGCGTTTGTAATGATTCACAGCACGCCTGAAGAGCTGCCATTATTGTTACCACTTCACTGGCCTTCAACTTGTAAAATTGAATAGTCTATATGCATACTGTCTGAGGAGTATCTACCATTCAATGACTCCTGCTTGCACCGGGTGGATTAATGTGATAATGAGTGAATCCAACCTGTGGGCTGATTGCTTTGCAAATAATCTTTAAATCGGAATTCAGAGGTGATATTGACAGCTGGCTTTGGGCATACATTAGGGGTTCTTATTTTATTTTTTAATAAGTGTTATGTGTACTGTGTTCATGTGCAGAGGAATGATGAGGTAGAGAAAATGTCAGACCATTCCTGCAAAAATGGAGAACAGCGGAGGGCAAAAGTGTTTATAGAATTCAGCAGGATAACCATCTGCTTGAGGAGCTTTGTTGTTTTGGGGACAAGCAAAGGGATTTGGAAAGATCTTATGAAGACAGAGGCTTGCCTAGGGTGTTGAATTGGAGCTTAAATCATTTTCGAAGGGGAAAATAGCTTAAAAAAATCGTAGTTACTTTCCTAGTTGTGTTTGCATAAATTGCTATAGAAAGTTTTGAATGTGTTACTTCAGTCTTTTGGATGTCAGATGGTGTTTCGTGATGTGCCTTTGAGAGTGGGGATGAAAGATTTTTTCATTTCTTCCGAGCTGGTTTGATAGTAATTGACGTCTTACATGACAAAATTCAAAGGGCCTTTTCCTCAGTCACACAGTGGTAAATTTCAACATCAAAAATGGTAAAAATCAATATTTACTTCTCAATAGTTGTTTTTTTAAATTCTGTAATGAATTGTGAGGATGAGAGGCCTATTTGTCCAGCATCCCTCTCCAGTCCTTCCTGGTGGCCCAGCGCTCTCTTTTGCGACAGGGACAAAGAAATACTTTGCACTTACAAGAAATGGGAGATGTTGAATTGTTGGTCTTGAGTGAATGAAACTGCATTTAATTGCCATCTGAATGGAGGGGTTTGCTGATGTTGGTTTTTTTTGTTTGTTTGCATAACTAAGGTAGCTGGCGAACTTAATCTGTCAGTGATTTAGGGTGGGTAGATGAATATTAGTTTTTATTGGAGAGGAAAGTGTTAGAATTCATGAATCATAGATTGAATAGAGCTAACGAGTATAATCAATGAGACAATGCTCTGAACCAATCAAATCTTTTGCTGTGGGAACCCACTTTTCTGATTTGTTCCCACAAGCCAGTGATTGACAGCATATGTTTCACAGTATATATGTCACAATTTAGCATTTGTTCTGTTACACAGTTCTGAGGTCTGGGATAGTGAACAATAATAGTGACTCACTTGAAGGGATTGTTTTAACTAAAAGTAATTGGAGGAAACCTCAGGCATCTTCCAAGCCACCACAGAGTTTTTAAACATCAGAATACATTTCAAATTCAGCAAGTTACTCATATTTCAGCAAGTTTCTGTCTGTAATTCCACTGGTGCCTCTGGAGAAGTCCCAAGCTGGTCCATTTTGGATAGTAACACGATTTTGAATAACAAATGTCAGAGAGGAGCGCAAAGCAGTTGCACAAGTAAAGTCAGCATGAATCAGTCAGAATTAGGACAGCCTTAAGAGTATTGAGTGAGAGAAAGGGAGACATGAGACAAAAGAGGAGACACACAAACATGAAACTTTATTCAAAAATAAGTCAGAAAAATGGATATGTAAGACAGTGAAATGAGAGGGCAGAAGAGTGATAGAATAAATTGAATCCATCCCAACCAGCCTGTATTAGGCTGCTGGAGTCAGTTTTTTTGAAAGTACAATAGAGAGCAGTTCTTATGCCCAAGTCCATGGTGAGATACACATTTAGCTAAGTTGATCAAACTGATTTTTTTTTTCCTTTTTTATATAATTGTTTTATTTATTTAGTATTTTTATTTGACAGAAACTATGCCCACTAATAAATATTTTGGCAGATGCATGTAAAAGCTTTGGTGTTTTAGATTTAACTATAGTGCTAATTTTCATCTGTAGGCCCTGGACACATGCTAGGCCACTGCTGTTGTGCTCTTGGGTAAGGCACTGAACCTACACTTCAGTAAATATCCAGCTATATTACATTACATTACATTATTGGCATTTAGCAGATGGTCTTATCCAGAGCGACTTACATCAGCTATAGTTTTTTTTTTTTACAATGTTATCCATTTACACAGCTGGGTATTTACTGTACTACATAAATATTTACTAAAATTTACTATATAAGTGGATAACATGTAAAACTGTAACTATAAGTGTAACGAAAGAGTCAGAAGACCCAAGTGCAGAGCTCCAGTACTTTTAATACAGAGTCCACAAATCCAAAACAGAATCTTCTAGAATGGTCCAAACACAAGCCAGGGTCAAAGAACTTGGCAGGCAAACAGTAGTCCCAAACAAACAATCCAAATTGCCAGACAATAAGCAGGGTCAAAAGACAGGCAAACAGGTCAAAACAGTAACAGAGCAAAGCACAAACACCAAGGAACCGGTTCAGTATGCGAGTGCAATACCTCACAAAGAGGTGCCTGAACTGCAGTCCTTAAATCCCCCAGTGGTGATTAGGTGAATTTGCAGCAGGTGTGTTTAATACTCAGGTGACTCAAAGCGCGGGAGTGGCTAAACAGGGAGTTGGCTGGAGGCGGGTCTGACATAAGTTTCTCTGCATAAGAGTGTCTACTAAATGACGCTCTGTGATGCAATTAATGTAATAATGGAAATCTACCTGTATAAAAGCTACGCATTTTCCTCCATCTCATGCCTGTGCAAGCTTGGACTGGAGACTTATGGTGTGGAGTGCACAAGGAGAGGGTGCTGTACCAAATAAAACTTGATTGATTGATTGGCAGATTTATTGATCGATTGAAGTGTATGGCACAATAGCTGTGGTGATATGAGTTGCATGACTGTGACGATTTACGTGTCTTTGGATTGGTTGCACACTGTCGTGTCTGTTTATTCCCATGATTTGTCAGCGTTTCTATCGGCAGCTCTCCAGGGACTGACAATGGAAATATGCTGATACACAGGCACAATGGGCAGAATGCATAACAAATGAAAATCATTTATTAAAATTTGACAGTGTTAAATAAATATGCAAATAATTGTAGTTATAATATTTTGAGTTTAGTGTTTTGTTGTTCAGTTATCACAAATCTGTGAGCTGTGTTCACTGTACAGAGCACCCTGTGATAATGTCATAGCCAAGGGCAATGTGCACAATATAATTTAACTGATTAATTGCTAAGAAATAATATGATAATGGTCTATTCTTAGTTATGAGGCATGCATCATCTTTTTTCTGCGTGGCACAATGAATCTATTTGTTCAGGTCGCCTTTGATCACGTTTCTGTAATTTAATTCTACGCAAGACAGCACATTCTCTCCCATTTGACATTGGCCTATTTGTATTAGTATTATTTTTTATTAAAAGTGAATGTTTGAGCCATACACTAATAATCTTTGAAGGACATTTTTTTATTCTGGGTTTTTTTATTCATTTTTTAAAAATATTTTTTTCTTATTCAGGGACATTGCAAGGGCTGTTGAATGCAAAGAGGTGGATGCCTGTCTTTTCCTGTGGAAGGTGCTGGGGGGACCTGTTTTTATGGGGGGGGGGGGTGGGGTAACGGGGACAGTGCTGAGGGAAACCCCCCATTGGGAGGCTGTTATTCCATCGCCATTTTAAAGCCCTCCTTTTGGGAGGAATCTTCAGGGTGCTGTACATGTGGTTCTCTCACTGGTGCGTGACTGTGCCTCGAGCTACAACACTCTTAGCAGAGAAATGAAAAAAGCAGGATTTCAATATGTTTTCTTGTTTGGGTTCAAGCAGGGCAGATTTGGAGGACTGTAGGGGGGCAGGGAGGTGGGGAGGGGTACGATCCTTCATTGTTTTGTTTTTTTTTACCTCCATTTCTTTCACGTTGTGCTGGCAGTGTGGTCACGTCAGCATTGCATCGCGATTTGTTTGTGTTTGTGCATGCATGTTTTCTCTGATGTGTTCTTTGATGCCTTGGCAATAATTGGTACACATGCACATATATTACATAATACATTACATATGCCATGCCTGCTCTGTAGTGTAACACATTCTGCATTCTTTGTATTTGTGGCCAACCACAAAATAAGGCCAAGAAGAAGCACACTTAACACAGCAACAGGAAATACACACTTTATGTAATACATGCTAAGATGGTGCTGTATCCCACAATAGCAATATTGCAGATGCAATTGACTTTCCTAGTCAATTTGTTTGCTACCAGAGCAAAGAATTGATGTTTTGTCTTTCAGTTGATAATCCCTCATTCAAGTAACTACCCCAATCATTACATTGTCATTTAGCAGATGCTCTTATCAAGGGTGACTTATGTAGGTTACATTTACAGGTCCATTTATACAGCTGGATATTTACTGAGGCAATTCCAAGTTAGGTACCTTGCCTAAGGGTACAACAGCAGTGCCCCAATGAAGAACTGAACCAGCAACCTTTCGGTTACGAGCCCTGCTCCTTACCACTACACCACACTGCTGCCTTGATCATGATAACTTTTGATCATCACAACATTTATTAAGCACCAATGACATCACATTAGATAACCTCAGTATTTTAGATAACCTCAACAATATTTATTTGACTTGACCAACCCAAGCACTAAAAAAATCATCTATCTACAAATACAGCTATGTTTTCATCAGCTACTCTTCCTTGTTTTCAGTGTGACATATTTGCATTCACCTTGAAGTTACCTTGCATGCAAGTGTAGCCTTAGTACTCAATTGGCAGAGAAGGCTAGCGATTTGAAAAACAAAAACGAAACACTTTCTTCTAGCTTGAAACAACCATGCTACAGCTTCAAGGCAAATTCTTCAGTATTACACCACTAAGCAACACACCCTCTAAGAAGGCACTCGTTTTTGGAAACTCCACAGTTAAATTTGTAAATAGTCTTGTAAGCATAGTTAGCTGCTTTTTCAGTGCCAGATTCACTGAAATAGATTCAAACATTAAGGTACAATTTAAAGTCTCAAACACTTCTATTTATGCCAGTAAGGATTACATCTGACTGAGGCAACCAAAAGGTTTTATCAATCCATAATGTACATGGGACTTGTCTCTGCAGGTAAAGTGTACTGATTAGTGTCCGTCACAATAGGATGACTATTTAGTTGTTCAAAGAAAATGCAAATTAAGTCCCATTCTAGAAAGGTTTTCCCTGAGGTACTGCTCAGCTATGAAGTCTAGATTAAAATCCTTAATCAGTTTAATGTGTCCTATAGTCAGTTTCAGTGCTGAGATGGGGGTAGACTGTGGCTATAGAACATTCTGGTTCTGTTGTTAGCGTGACATCATTGTTCCTGCATTATTTGGGTCCTTCTCTTGGGGCTGGACAGTCTTGGATCACCTGTCCACACATTGTGTTCTTCCTCCACAGCTCTGTTCAATGTTGCCATAGTCTGTTCCTGCAAAGTTTCACGCTGCCAATTACAGTACCCACAGTGTCAATCACTGTCAGAGGCCACACTGGTGATCACTGCTCCTCCTGTTCTCACCGCTCCCCCTCCCTTTTCCCCTCTTGTTTCTCTTCAGCCTGAAAAATAAGTGCATCTGCAGCCCAGCCCCCAGCTGCCAAGAGTTCACCATGAGCAGCATCAACCCTGCATCTCTGAACAATGCTTCATCATTTGACAGGGACTTTGGGCTATCATTGGACAGGAAACCCAGGCCATCATAGGACCGGAAGCCTGGTCCATCACTGGACAGGAAGCCCCGGGCATTATTGGATTGTCAGGACTGCGGCTTCTTAGCCTGGTTTGTTGTTTTTGTTTTCCCCGTCCATGTGCTTTTGTTTTTCCCCTGTGTTCCTGCCCTGCCCTCCGCCCTGTCTCCGCCCACCTTATAACCTGACCGGCTCCACCTGCCTGCCGGCACACCTGCATCCCATCTCCTTATTAGCCTTACCCTATATATTCCCTGTTTGTTTCTTGTCTCGTCGCGAGTTCGTCTCAGTTTCACTGTGTCGTTACGAGCGTTTTTTCCTGTTCTGCCTGCTTACCTGTTTTACTGATTTTTGCCTGTTCTCTCGACCTTGCCTTTGGATCTGTTTTTGGTTTTGTTTGCTGTGTTTTGCCGGATTGTGACCTTGCCTGTTTTTGACTTTGATTCCTGGACTGTGTTTTTGGCTTCATTAAACCCGTTTTTTGCAACCTGCATTCCTGTCTGCGCCCGAGTCCCTGCCTGAGCTGTGACAGCCTGGGCTGTCACTGAACAGGAAAACCCTTCCTCAGCCACTGCTGGATGGGCAAACCCCACCTGTAGCCCACCATATTGTGCTGATTGCCATCCCTCCAGCTACCAAACAGTCTCTGAGTTTATGCAGCGTGCTGATGGATATTCTCATTTACAAGCCTTCCTGTATTTCCACTGCTGCGATGCTTGTGTTCTTTTTCAGTCATTTCCTGGAGTGTCATTCGAATGCCTTTTCCAGGCCTGAGGGAATAACTGTCCAGCTTTTCCCCAGCTGACTCCTGCTTTTCAGGTTTTTCAATTCCCTCTGGTAAACATATTCTGTCTAGCGCTTTGTAACAATGCAATATTAAATAATGTCCAAGAAAAAATCTATTTGATTGAATGACTCATTGATTGATACTTCTTCAGTATGACAGATCACACAAAGCACAATCTGTCCAAAACAAATAGAATAATTGTGTTCTCTGCATCACCATTATAAAACATTGAGACACCTATTAAATTTGCTCCGGCGCTCCCTTTCAACAAACGCGTACTTAATGACAGTTGGCAGACTGACTTTATTCCGTGATGTTTTTCCAAAACGGCTGTCCGCATCTGGTCCAATTTTAATTCAGTCGTTCTGATGGCCACTCGAGCCCAACTTCGCCGCTCCTAATTGTCCAGTTTGTCCTGCGAACGGAGCGACCGCATTGCATTTTGATGAGGGTCTTGCCAAAAGTAATTATCCCCATGCACCGGCTCTTATCGGAGCCGCTGCTGATAAAAATCAGAACTATGACCCGTCTGATAGCGTCCGAGTCCTGTAACTCGATATATGCAGATTTCACCCAGACAAAGCCTGTTGGCGGGGCCTCTCCATGTGCGAGACCTCCGATTAAGCTGGTGCTGCTCGGTGAGCATTGATCGTGGCAACAAACCTCCAAAACGGCCCCATTGTCCTCCTCCATGATTCCCACTGTAGTGGTCATTGATTATCTTAATCGCAGGTATAATCCTCTTTTCTCTGTTTAAGGGGCAGAAAACTTGACTCGTGGGATGTGTGACACAAAATGTGGCATTCAGAGGAAGTGGAGCCATGCTTGTTGCGCTGGTGCAAATGCAGCCAAGCTGAAGCAGGTTAGCCTTTGATTGTGTCTGTGATTGCAGTGTGAATGTGAGGCATTCAGAGGCACCCATATTTCACGCTACAGTTCTGCTACGGTTACAGTATCTTTTCGCCTCCTTCCGTCACAGTAATGTGGGCCCTAATCTTAACCCAGATAGGAGGAATCTCCAGATCAAGACGGCCTCTGATCTCTGATAATCAGGCGTGTCTTTTGACATTCTCGTTTAATGATGCTTTTCGCCGTTCTTTTCCGGGGGGGAAGATGAAAGCTGGCACATCCGGCTTGTTGACACAGCCTCCTGTCGGCCCTTCTGAAGTTAAAGCCCAGGCATCAAACTCGTCACGCGTCAGAAATGTGAAAATCAACATTTTTGGCGGCAAGTTCTTTTTTTTTTTCAAACCATGTTGAATCCCAGTGTTGATATGTTGATAGTTTATTCGAGGCACAGACAAACAGACTCCAGTCTGAAAGTGACTAACCATAAAAGTGACCCGAATGGACATATTTTCCCTATTTATTTCTCTCATCTCTTCTTTTTTTTCACCCGCAAAGAAAAGCTGGCAGCATGTTAGCAGATGGTTCACCTCGCTCAGAGTCACACCATTGTGTAAGATGTAGGGACAAGAGAGTTGCACCTTTAAAAGAGAGGGAGGAGGGTCTGTGAAATCATTTCAACAGGGCAGCGACCATTTCAATGGCCTGGTGACTCACCTGGATACACACGTCACAGCAGCTGCAGTAGATGTTGAGTTTGGCGAGGCATCCACCTTTCTCCTGTCACCTGTCTCGAACATAGTGAGTATTTCTCATTGATTTCTGAAAGCAGCTGTGGTCTGTCCATGTACAAAACAGAGAAGACAAAGTGATAGTGCTGCTCAGCATACACGGGCTTGATGACATGATACACAGATTCAGCCAATCAGGTCATGCAAGTGTCATTCCCCAGCTTTGATTGCACGGTGATTCACCGTGATGTGGAGGAGGTCACCAAGTGAGACCAACACTCACAAACAGCTCTTTCATTGTTGCAGGTTAGATTCCCAGGCAAGGCCCTGAACTGCTAACCGTGAGCAGGGGTACTGTGATAAACTCGATCTACACACACGTCAAGAGTATCTTGATAAACACATCTGATCATTTTTAATACAGGTGACTCGGAGGGAACTCTCCACAAAGCGGTTAGCGGCAGAGCGAGCTGGAGGCTGGTTTTGGTGGGCGGTTTTGTCCGTGGGTGGTGTTGAAGTGCAGACGTGGAGAGGGTTTTAGGAGGGGGCTGAGATTGTGCCTCTGGCAGAGGTAATTATCCCTGAGGGCGTCCCCAGAGAGAGCTGCTCTGCGTTCAGACGGGTCAGGGGAGAGGGGCAGAGAAGGCCCGGAGGCGCGTGGGCACTGGCCTGAGGAATTCAGAGCAGCAGCTGCGTTTGGAGCGAACCTGCCTACCCAGCAGGCCCCTGTGCGGTCTGGGTACAGGTGTATCCATGACGATTCACACAATGCCGCACAGAGAGTGTCCGGCATTAGCCTGCAGGTGACTTGCGGCGTGGCCCAGGCATCCTCTCAGTAGGTGCCCTCCGAGATAAATGCGCCTCGATTTCTTGCTTTAATTCCCTGCCCCCGACCCTCTGTATTCACCCCATGCAGTCGCCTCCCCTCTCCCCCTCCCCCTCCGTTTTGTTCCTCTGTACGAGTGATCATATTTGTGCAGCATGTGTTGTTACTCCCTGGCCAGGGTGACAGCACATAGCTGCTATTCGCATTTTAGGTGGCACATGCAGATAGCAGCCCAGAGTGTTAGCGAAAACAGATTATTAAGTGCTGTGTCTGAGTCGCCCAGAGTGTGCAATTTAAGACACCATTTCCTTCCCACTTACTTGTACGTGATTGGCTTCCTAACAGCTGTGTGCTTTTCGGTATCACGCGGCTGGTAAAGTGTGAGATTTACTCCAGCTCCTGTTGAGATTAATAGACATCCGGTATAATCCCTAGCCTGGGGTGCGAGTGAGGCTGCATTGTGCATTGACCTAACAGTTATAAGCCAGTAAATAAAATTGTGGTTTTACTCTGAGTCTGGTCCAATCTCTCTTGAATACCTGCATCCCACTCTCTGCTGTTTCATCTTGCCCTCTCGGAAAAACGTGACAACATTTCATCACAGTAGCTTTGATTTATTCTGTGAATATTGACTTGCATAAATGCATAATATGAAGAGAAGGAAATGCAAGCAATATCAATTGACATAGATAAGATAAAACAACAAAATAATAATAATAATAGTAGTAGTAGGAGCACTAGTAGTAGTAGCAGTAGTGGGATGCTTTGGATAAAAGCGTGTGCCAAATGAATAAATGTAAATATAAATGGGGGCAAGATTAGTAGTAGTAGGAGGAGGATTAGTACTACTACTAGTAGGAGTTGGAGTAGTAGGAGTATTAGTTGGACTAAGTACTCATTCCTTGGCTGTGTCTACGCTCCTTCTTTCCCTACTTTCCTCTTCCCTCACAGTCTCTGCCTTCCTTCATCTTCATCATCATCCTCTTCCTCCTCTTCCTCTTGCGTTTGTCACAGTGACAGCACTCGCCCTCTGGTCTGTGACTCAACAGAGTCCAGCTGATCTGAGCTGTGCGTCTCGGTGAGAGAGTAAAAGGAAAGAGGGATTAGTTCCCTGCCTCCCACAGTACAGGCTGCGAGGGACGGTGACATCATCCACTCCCAGGTGTCCGCTTTGTTCAGATGGAATGGTTTATCGGTTGCTGGATAAAGTGAGCTTGGCTTCACACCTAGCTGGTCATTAAGAGTTCGATAATGGTGCTCCCTTGCAGAAGGGCTTTGTGTTGTTTACAGTGTGATTTTTCCAGCTCTGAGGATGACGCGGTTCTGCGTTATTTTAATCTCTCTTTGCAGCATGTCTTAGTCCCACACCACCCCACTTTTGAGCATCTCTCATGATTTTTTTTTCGTACGACAGTCACCATTGTTGCACAGTACTTTGTTTCATAATTCAAATTCCAACCTGTTTGGAAGTTTTAATAATACATGTCATCTAAAAGTACTCCCCTGCCTCCGTGATAACTACTCCTTGTACAGATACTGAAGTTCATAATTATGTCTGACATTCTTGCTGCCCTGTCCTTTGACCTTTGTGTTTTTTTTTTTCTTTCACAAATACAAATGTTGCGTGTCATTCAGACAATCACTGTCACACATCAGTGGTTCACTCATTTTGCACATGTGCACCAATTCCAAAGTCACAAGCATAGCGTATCCCATTGAATTGCACAAGAGATCGCTGCTATCCATTTTATTTCAAATGTTAAAATTTGTATTAGGGCGGTTTTCTCCTCTGGTGTGTGATACTCCATCAGCTGAACCTATGGTCATCCCTATGGACCGTTTCATCAGAGTTCACGCATCCCTCCGGTGTGGTGTTCTGGGTGGCCTGTGTTTCAGGGGAGTGGTGAGCAGTGTGGGGAGATGTGCCCCCCCTCCCCCAGTCAACATCATCGCGGTTAACAGTAATGAAGACCGCAGAAAGTGCTGCTATTCTCCCTGCAGGCTGGAACTCCTCCCCCATCCTTGGGAGCGAGCTCACTGACGCTGTCTTGTTGGAGCGTGTCCCTGCACATGGATTTGGAGGGGGGGGGATGTTCCAAACGATCCCCGCGAGTGCCATTTAAGAGAACTGACAGCGAAACCGAGTGATCGCACCCCCCACCCCTCACATCTCGTCAAG
The DNA here is from genome assembly GCA_019176425.1 of Megalops atlanticus. Classification (NCBI taxonomy): domain Eukaryota; kingdom Metazoa; phylum Chordata; class Actinopteri; order Elopiformes; family Megalopidae; genus Megalops; species Megalops atlanticus. Next base: position 2,927,310 of record CM032884.1, on the reverse strand, counting down.
CGTCGCTTTGAATTAAAGGCTTCCCTCTCCTGTGCCGCTCCTTCCTTTCAAAGCGCTTAGCCTTAGCCCGGGCGGATTGGACCGCCTCGAGACGCCCGCGACTCAGAGATGAAAGCCGACCGCTCGCCGGTGCGCAGGCTGGGGTGGGGCGGGCCGCCGGGTCAACAGTTCAAGTCGCGCTTCGTGAGTGACGGCCAGGGCCCCTCCCCATTATCCCAGACAGCACCCCCCTCAGCGGAGAAAGCACCGGAACACTCTGGGTCAAAGCAGCGGGAGAACAGATTGTTACCACCCAACCTCCAGTCCGCACGTCCCCACCAAACATCTGAAAAGCCAGACTGCCGCTCTGTGACATTTTTTTGTGCTTGATTTTTGTGGTCCATTTCCTCTGAAGTAGTACCCTAAAAAACAGACCCTTATGTAGGTGCTTCTTGGCCCGCTTGGTTGTGTCTGAAACGGATGTTGCACATAATTAATTTTGCATTGCGAGTGTTTTGGCAGTGCCTGCGCAGGTTAATTGAGTCTTACTGCAAAATTCCTGGCCGGGGGCCACGTGTGCTGCTTTTACGGTATATTGTTTTTAATTAATAGAAATGTCTGTGGCATTGCCTCGCCAGCCTAATGATGGGCAGGCCAACTGTAAACAACGGCAAAAGCTGTCTCGCTAAACCTCACGACAAAACTTTCAAAGTCAAGGCGGTTACTGTGATTGGGCGGTCGCAGAGATCACCTCCTCCGTCCAGCTCACAACAGAAACTCTGCCAGACTCTTCCCACAATATGGAATTAGAGCAGCCAACTGACCTGCCATTTGTGCCTGATTCCTTCTAAAGAGTTAAACTGGAGGCTTTGCGGGAATCGCGGCAGCCTGACCGATGGAGTGTCGCTGCGGTGGCGCCCGGGTGAAAAGGACATACTCTGTTTTCCTGCTGATTCTCTTGTTGCCTTCCCAGCATGCATCAGGACGTGTCAGCGGGGTTGGCGGAAGTCTCGAGGACCTCCCTCATTAGGCCCCACACTGGCCGCTGCCAGAGACGGGTGTCTGCTTTTATGCCTGCGTTTCTCTGCGTGTGTTAGCGCCGGTAAGCCGTGGCTGCTAATGCCCAGCACTGAGAGACGATGGGGACTGAGAACCGCAGCCCGGGGGAGATCGCAGGGCCGCATAAATCATATGCATTATTCCTCCATAATTTAGCAAACCCAGGACGTGCTGGGGTGGGAGTTGGATTACATTTGGGGGTTAAAAAAGCACAAAGGCACTCCCGACACCACTGCAGGGAAAGAGCGTGCGATGATTAGCCATTTAGTCGAAAGCGGCGGAAATCTGGGATTTGCACGGCAGTTAAGCATTCAAATAACATTCATCATCTCTGGTCCCATATTCAATTTCCATTTGCTTCGCAGCTTAGGCCAGCCTGAATTACTTTTGTGGGCTAATTTTGTATTTTTTTTTCTCTAATGGTAAACTGAAAGAAAGGCCAGCATTGGATATCACCTAGAGAGGCTGATGGCTGGTCATCTCAGCTGCACATTGAACAACAACTGTCAGTTCTCAAGTGTCAATTAAGTGCTTGGTTGTATAAGCGACGACTGTTGAAAGACTCTTGGAAGCCCCGGCTTTTCTCACACTTTGTGTTCTGCTTTTGTCTAGCAAGCTCAGGAATCCACTTTGTAGACTTTTCTCTCTCTATAAGCTATGAGCCCTGTGTTCAGTATGTCTCTCTCAGTGACTCAAAGACATCATTAGTGAAATCAGTCTGCAAGTGAATGTGCCTGCACATGGTGGAAATAGCCCCGTAAGGCAGTCTCATGAGTGAAATAAACACAAGGGGTTTCGCTGAAATTGCCTATAAGCGAAACAAGTGTACACCCATGAATTCAGAGGAATCCATGCTATGAGAACACGAGGTACAGATACCGCTTTTGGATATAATTTGTGACCACAACGAGGAGGCCCTGAGCACTTTGGGAGAGGAGAAACCGCGACGCGACCACAGCTGGTGCTGCTCCGGCGGCCATTTCTCATGTCTGAAGCTGTCTGGAAGTGACTGATAGCTCTGATACTGCCCATCTCCCGCATGGTAGGGCAGGAACATGGTTCTTGAGTACCCTCTCAATTAGCTGGAATGGGCCGGAGCTCGGGTCTGGAATCGAGCCAATTACTCATTTATCAATGCGGAGACCCCCTGTGACAGGCTGTGGTTTCCTTCAGGGACTCAGTGGCATGACCAGCTTCCGAGCCTCTGTGGAAACACCCAGAGCGGTCGAAGCAAAGCTGAGCCAAAGGCCTCTGTCCTCAGGGTCCACCCAGCTGACAAAAATATGTCTCGTTCACATTGCTGTGACGTTGCATTAGTGACGCTGACACGACGTTACAGCAATGTTCTGGCAGCATTGTGATGCAGAGGTATAGACTATGCGTGACTCATGACTTTTTTTCAAGTACATAACTTCGCGGGGGAGAGGAGTGCTTCTTTTTTTATTTATAACTTTGAGTTTGTCACCCATTTTTTATAGTTACCAGTTATACGTTTCTGCTTATCACCACTGCAAAGACAACAGCTTGTCAGAGCTCACGTAGGAGTGTGGGGCAATGCAATTCTCTAATACACACACTCGCCTACGTGACTATTTTTGCAGCTTTTAGTGAAAATTATTTACAAATGTCTCTTCCGAGTTTTCTTAGAAATGAGGCCTGCATATAACAGATAGATTATTGCATCTTGACTTAAAACAGGCACCTACATAAATACCCTAATGATTTATTAATGAGGAATACATTCAGTGTGATTAAAGTGCAAAGACAGCTATATTCTGTTTTCTTTTGCAAATATCAAACTAAATGTCAGTCAGATTATCTAACCATAACTCCAGATATATTCTTCAAAATGTCACCAAAAAGAAATCTATTTGCATTGTACTTCACTGATATGCATTAATTTTGTATTGAAGACTTCCTAAAGCTAGAACTAGTCAAGCAATATTAGCCACCTAGCATTATACTGCAATAAAGAACAGCTTTTTTATCTCAGTGAATATCAATATACTGTATTGGCTATCCAGTGATATCCAATACATCCAATAATATATCGGTCCAGTATCCAAGTAGATTTCTTTCGAGATTTGTTTGTTTTTTTGGTATTTATTTTTAAAAAGTAGCTAATTTTACTTTATATTAATAGTTTCCTTTAAAATATATATTTTTCACCAGCCTCTCCTTTGGCTCACCTAATTGTGATGCAGAAAAAAATGTAAACATTTTAAAATTTAATATCTGAAATAAAAAATAACACAAAATAAAAAGAAATATATTCCGCTTAACTGTCTTCCACAGTGTGTCTCCATACCGTGCCTGCTTTCAGATGCAATGTTCAAACTATGACAAAAAGATCAAAGAGACTTTATGATTACCTCAAACGATATCAATGACTATGGTTGGGATTACCTTTAGAACGATTTTCTAGATTTGGCTCCAATGATAAAACATTGCTAACCAATCACAGCTATCAAAAAATGCAAAGAAACAAAAACAAAACCCTGCTGCAACCCCTATGTTAGGGTCGGTCTGGAGCTGTATGATCATTAAAATAGGAAACAAAACCATCCAAAAAACCATAGAGAAGGTGAAAAAAGCATGCTGCGTGGAAAAAACAGTCATTCTCAAAGATGATGGGAGTGGGGTCATAGTAAATTGCTTGGAAATGAGTAGTTCAGTAGCTAGTTAGCAACTGCAACATGGTTCAACAGTTAGCCATGACTCTACGCTCCAGTATGACTGCACAGAAAGAAAGCTAATGGACAGGTGTGTTCAAAGGTAAAACCTTTGATGTGACCACAGCAAGGTGGCTTACAGTTTTATAGTCTTCTTTTACAGCTGTTCTCACTGACGAACATAACCACAAAATTAAAAAGTTTGAAAGTCCAACACCAGATTCTTGCTTTTGTGGCTGAATGCACAATACTGACAGAATCCTCAAATTCACATTTTGTGCCTGCATTCAGAGATATTTAAAACATGATTTTTACATTCCGTTTATCAAAAATAAGTATTGGATTTTAAATCACCAACAATTATTATTTGCTTTAGAATTTGTTTTTCAAGGCTTTTGAAGATACTGATCTTTCTGCATCTTGTGTCAAAAACACTTTATGCACCCTTCCTGAGTTCTGCCATCAAAGCAGTCATTTCTTTGTAAAGAAACATGAAAAACATAACACTCAGTGCATATCCACATTAAAATAAGAGGCAAGTTCCTGTTCGCCTTTGTAACGGAAAGTCATTCAGCCCAACATTATCTTCTGCCTGGCAGACAGGCCTTTTATATTTTTTCAAAAGGCGGGAATGAAAATCAATAAAAAATGCTTCACACAGTCCACTTTTTTCGGCTCAATGCCAACGCTGCAATTTTGCTGACAATTATGAACAATCAAACACCTTGTGTGACACATTGTCTGTCACCCAATCACAGACTGGGAATTACATCCCGAGCCTCCCAGGTACCCTGGCCGGCATTGATTGGCTGCTGTTGCGCTCACCGAAATACACGGAATGCGCTGATCAATCCAGTCGACTAAGTGCGACACTTATCAATGTTTCTGGTTTTACAATGGTGTATTGTGTTTTCTGAGCCATTAGCTATGACTGACTTGCCAGACGTTGTCATTGATTGCAGAGTCTGTTAGCTTGTAAATGCATCAGCAATCATTTCTTCTGGGGAGGTGGGAGTCAGGGAGTGTGAGGCATGCTCTCCTTGCAGATCTGGACGTGTGACTCGCATAACGACGTTGCCTCAAATTACCGCGTTATTTACGGCTGCACTTCTGCACGGCGGTTTGGGACCGCGCTGACGTTTATCTCCATTTGCGCTGGAGTGCGCAGTGCTTTTATATGGACTTTGGTGAACATCCAAACATCTCAGACAACCATTTAAGAGTTCTGAAATCACACAGGGTACTTACTGAATTTAAACTGTCATAAGGACGGCTGAAGGCAAAAACAAATCAACCTCAACCAAATAGTTTGTCACAGTCAACAGAGCTCTTGATGTTATAACAACCAATATGTTTTAATACAGAAATAAATTTCACAACCACTTCTACCTCTTCTACCTTCTACTCATTAATAGTTCTGTGGGAGGGCTTGTTTAACAGCTCTGCCAAAGGGGCATTTATTACAGAATATTAACATTTATGCACTGCTATTGGGGTGGACGATTAAAGATATTAATGATATCTTGTCTCTCTCATTACCACAGTTGTAAGAGACATTATAAGCTACTGCTGATCATTGTGTCATACCTTTGAACTGTATTCTTTGCAGATGGATGAATGGAGGAAAGGAGGTCGTAATATGTGGTTGTGGTGGGGGGACCAGCGCAATGCTGGTGTCTCAGCGTCAGTATATGAGGTTTGTGTCTCCGCCAGCTTCCCCTGTTGATCGATCAATTACGTGTTGCTGGTCGGGGGTGATGGAGAGCAGATTCGGAGGCGTCTCAATAGAGGGCACTGAAAAACCGAGAATCCCATCCTGCCAAACAGTGTGGATTTTTGTATTTCAGAGAGCAACAGTCCATGAATCTCGATAATGTGAGAGCTGGGAACCATAACTCACGCTGATAGTCCTTATATTGTGCCAGAATGCCATAAATCTGGGCCGCAGACATGAATATGCAGTGGATCTATCAATTCTAGCACACCCCCCAAGTACCCCTCCCCCACACCCCCTCTCTCCCTCCTCTCCACGTATGCAGTCCCTCTTCTGAAAGCGGTTGTTCTTCTCCTCTTAAACAACATAATAAAACTAAAGGCGTGGGCCTCGGTTAAATGTGTGAAGTGTCATGTTTGCTGTCACGTTACAGTCACGCAAACACAAACACATGTGTGCAGGTCCGCTGCTGCGCGCGGCTGTATTCATGGGTAATTTTGAAATGTCGGTAATTAAGTGATATTGGTGTTTATTAGGATAGACATGCTGGGTATATCGTTTGGGTTTTGTTGCAAATGAAACCCTGCTGTTGTTGGGGACTCTGTGTATGCCGATACTGTTACTGCTTAATGCTTATATTTTATTACTGTTTGTCAGTCAGAGGCTCACATGAGTATTCCATACGTTCTTCCTGTGCTTTTTGCTCCAGCGATATGCACTTTAATCGACAGTATCTTGCGATGATGACTTTCGAAGAAAAAAATCTGCAAAATAATACTAGTAATACTACCACTACTACTACTACTACTACTACTACTAAGAATAATAATAATCTTATTATTATTATTACTTTGTTGAATATTCCACTATAACTCATTATATGTACTGCTTGTTTCACTTTCTGTGTTATATGCATTTTACTAACTAATTAGGCTCCTCAGAGAGTATGTAAGAAGCCTGTGTAATTACACATGTGAAAATACACATCTAGCAACAATTCTAGGCTTATGGTTGGTCTTAGAACTACAACAACATCTGGGTATATCTGGGTGGCTGCTGTAGCTATGACATCATCACATTATCACATTACATTACATTCATTTAGCAGATGTTCTCATCCAGAGTGACTTCCAGTACAAAAGAACAGAAGTGTATCCATTCAAGTTGAATGAGCAACAGTGTCAGACAAGGCTAACAACACTCCCAGACCAGTGAGCGTAAGCATAGCACCTATTAATGTGTAATTACATGTGCATTAGGGTCTCTCAGTGTAGTCTTTCAAATAAATCCAACTGTTACTATTAAAACTTCATTGCAGAGACACACTGTGCTGGTTTTAGCTTTATGGTTGACAACAGTAGGGAGTAACACAGGAGCTGTTAGTCAATCACAGTTGCAGTGTAGTTGCTTCACATGTCAACGATGCAGTCAGGCAGAAAAGCATTCTGGGTATCATGGTACTAGCAGAATTCTGCTACCTAATCTGTTCCCAGGTTTTGAGAGAAGGCAGACAAGGGGGAATCAGACTCCATTTTTCCCGCATAGCCATGCTCAGCAGTGTTATGGTTTAGAATGCACCATTTTTATCTCTGATTGCAAAACAACAGCATACAGTATGAGCCCAGCAATTCAAATGATGCTCAAAGCCACTCTCCAGCCTCTGCAGGAAACAGCCCATAAGTAAGTGAAGGGAATGCTGGGAGGCCCTGCTTTATGGGTGAAAGCCTGACTTCCTATACAGTGTGTCATGTGACAAGCACAGGGTAATATGTCATCATCTGTGTTTAAGAACCTGTTGATGTATTAAGGGCAGGGGGCCCTGGTGCTGCCAGACAGCTGCTAAATGAATCTCATTTGCAGAGATGAAATGGGCCAAATTATTTAAATTAGGGAGAATGAAGTCCTGGCCGTCTAGACGCGGGGCTGTTGATAAAGCAAGCTGCTTATCTTCTTTATTTTCGGCACTTTGTCTGTGTCAATGAGTTTATTAGGCCTGCATAGCTGCTTATTGCCTGTACGTCTGTCCATTTTTCATGCGTTTATATGGGAACTGTCAGCCGTGAGCAATGGCGAGACCCGATGGCAGTCAGTCCAAGCATAGCGCTCCCTTCCTGTGCAGCCTCACTCCGTTCAAATAAAACCGCAGGCAAACGCAGGCCCTCGCTCCGTTCCCTGACATTACATGATAGATCGTTTACTGCCGCCAACATGCCTTGAAAACAACTCATTAACTTGCTTTTCATAAACCATGAACTGCACAAAGGGATCACTGGCTATGTAAAGGAAAAGGACAGGGATTTATGATGTTTGCCACAAGTGACCCCTACATTAGCTTGTAATCGCTGGAATGAAGACGTCACGTTTTTTGAAAGCAATGTTGTTTTTTTAATGGAAGATTATCTAGATGTCTGTTTCCTCTTTTGTTTTTGCACAAAACTGGTTTTTAGTTCCAGTTAATCAGGTCTGACTCAGGTCAGCTTTTAACTGGATGTGACTTGACCTTGAGAGTTATCTGCCACTGTTCACTGTAGGAAAGACTGTCCAGAAAAAGCTATGTTTGTGCTGGCATAAACATACTGTTGTAAGTTGTATGTCTTTCTTACCTTTCAACATCTGCCACTCAATCAAATGTAGGACAATGACCTAAGTTAATTAACAATCATTCAGCCTTCAGCCAATCTTTTGAGAATTTATTATTAAGTTAATAATTAGTTACATTGAATTTAGACTGTACTGTTAATCTAAAAAACACGCGTTACCAAAAAATTAGTTGAGAAATAACTTTTCAGAAGCATAAATGAAATACTAATTTATTCCATGAATGAATTGGCAGATGACAGTCAGGAGAAGACAAGGAAGGGAGGAAGGAAAATCATTTCAATGGCTAAACTGCATTTTAATATTGTCTGTTAATTTTTAAAAGATTAGATAGACAGATATAATGTAGATAGATAAAGATATAATAAACATGTACTATATATATATATTATTTATTTATTTATTTATTTAATGTGGCATATGTCCAAAATTGTGTGTGCATGGCATAATAATTATGTTATTTGTTCAATACTAAGGATAACAGCAGTAACAAACACATGAAATGACACCAATGATAATGATTATTAAATATACTTTTATTATTTTACACCAGCATTGAGCAGCTGGGAAAGCCATCATTGCTGCTGTTTGAGATACATAAAATGGACAGATTTGCTGACAGTTTGTGAAGAGATAAATACCTGCAAAACTGTGACCACACACAACAAAACACCTGAGAGTGTTTACCACATACCCGCAAAACCGTGACTTCACACAACAAAACACCTGAGAGTATTTACCAAACCGGCAGACCTGCTGCTAGCATGTTTTAATGTGGGAAAAGTTGAGGCCTCTGCTTTTTGCAGGTCAGCGTCGCACCTGCAAAAGGTGCTCCCATATGAGACCCCAAAACCTCCTGAGAAGTGCAGGAAAAAATGCCTGATGCCATTTATCAAGGCTGGCAAGAAACTGTGCGACAGGTTAATGCACACTCTGCACACCTAGCTGAAAGCAGGTGTTGACTCGGGCCCGGGCACGACAGCATTGTCATGGCCCCTGGGAATCTCATGGTCCACAAATCCCTCTGTGGATGCCCTATTGCAGCAGGTGCCTGTGTATGCTGACTTCCCCCGCAACCGAGGAACACAGCAGGATTTCAAACATGATTACGCAACTGCTACCTTTCCAGATGCACTCAGAAAAAAAAGAATGTCTCTTCCCATATTCTATTGATCCTTACATCACAAAATGCTCATGTGTACAGAAACCTACAGCACACTCAAGCTGAGAATGTGCATATTGTGCAAGACTCCAAAAGCGGTCCAAACAAACATTACAGTGTGCCACACAATCCAGGATCCTTTGTGCATGTCTCCTTCATCTTCAGGAACAGCTGTTTATCTGTGAACTTGAGTGACAAGGACAATGACGAAGGCTGGCTGTTAGATAAGCATCTGAGCAGGAAACATCCATTTTGTGCTTTACACTTTCAGAGTTAGATTTGTTAGCACTGGCCTGTATACTGTTCATTTTGGAAGAAAGGTGACTGCACCTACCCCTTAACACTGACAGATCCAGACACCTGTTCAGAACTGGGCCACACTGCAAAACAAGCTGTTTATGGCTGCCGGTGCTATTTAAGCTTAAGTGACTGACTGTCGCATGAAGCAGTGCACCTCCTTGTTAGTCACAGAGGCAGCCGGGGGCACAGGTGATGAGCTGTTTTAACCTGCTGAGTGCAAAATGTGGAACGAACAAAGGCAAACGCAGCAAGGGATCTGCATTCCTTGCCTATAAAGAGAAAACCTTCACACCACTGACACGTTGGAGAGTCGACTAAATAAGGCCATTGTTGCTCAGGATCTGAGATGGTGACCCCTAGCAATTCATTCCTAAGGAAAAAAATCACAAAGTTATTGGGTAGATTACAAATCACTTTTTCTACCTACACTTACAGTGATTGGAAAGACCTGACATTAGTAACTCCATTGTTCTGTTTAACATTTGTAGTCAGGCTTCAGGTACAGGAGTTCTAACGTGAAAGCCACAGGATGAGAGCATGCATGGTTACCACTCCAAGCATCACATGTTACGCATCTGTGCTGTATGTTGTGTGCCAAGTTACAGGTCAGGTGGGACTCTGGTCCATCTTTGACTATCATCTTCACCTTTACTGGACACTGAGCAATACATGGCACCTCATTCCAGCTCATCCCAAAATTTTCAATGCAGCTCAGGTCTGGCGAGTGGGGTTTCCATGGCTCAAATGGCCTCACAAGAAAGCTGTCAAAAATATTGACAAAGCAAAGGCATTGTTATCTTTATAGCCAAATAAGTATTTGTTCTTTTCGGTGTTGTTCTGTCCTCATTTTCAACGTTCTGTGCCTAACCACCTCTCTGACCTCTCTGTTAGGTGATGCAGTCCGTACACAACAAACAAGGTCACCCGCACATATATTTTCAGTCATGACTGATCAATTAATTCATTAGTGAAATTAACATAAAAAACATCTCATATCCAAAATATTGCAGAGTTTATTAATATAGCAACATAGATTCAGGAATAAAATTATCTTTACTTTTGGTGGAGAGCATATTTATTTGGTTCCATTAAATTAATTTCTTTTTGTTTTCGTGTTTCATTGCAGGCCAGGGAAACCTAATATATACTATTCCAGAATCAGCGTAACGGAATGGTGCAATTTATGGTTCCACGGAGGCTGATTAGCTAATGGGCTTTTGGAGTGCTGAAGATCAAATATTAAACTCTCAACTGTTCCCTCCTGTGTCCCAATTTTCCATGCATTACAATGCGCCCCGGTGAATTGAGCCCCGCCTTATCTTCCTCCTAACCCCTTGCAACAGTGTTTAACAGGTGACAGGCAGTTTTGCGCGAGGACGTGTGCGCCTCGGGTGGCGCTTGAAACCGGCATTCTGTCGACTGTTTTTCCTTAAAACCTCTTGTCCACCTATATATCTGTGCTTAATACAGCAGATGTAAACGTCTGCGCAATTAATATTTATGTGGGCTATGTAACGTAAATGTTTGTACGGTCCAGCTGTGTATATGGATTTACAGTTCAGACGCTATCTGTTGCGTCAGTGCTTGATATTTAAAGGTTTAACTGTAACTCAAACTCAGTTTAACCTAGTGATGCACACTGTAAAGTTGAAAGGGAATGCCAGCTCGTTTAAACCTCCCACATTAAATTAATTTAGAAAACGCATATTGATGGACGTGTACTTACAGTGGTTGCAATTACTAATACATTTTTTAGAATCAATAACGATTCCAAACCTTTCGCAGGTACCACGACTTGTGCGTGCTTGTGCTTGAATTTCACAGGATTGCACTGAAAACAGGCGCGCTCTGCAAGTCGCGCGGGCGACAGAAACAGTCGTTGAAACAATCGTTAAGAGGCGGCCGAAGTACCGCAGGCGCAGTCCCCTTCCACATTTGCACCGGAATCCAGCCCGGTTATTGCGGCTCCCGATCCAGCCGACAGATAGCATCAGCGGTAGGAGGGGATACAGAGACTCCTGCAGGCTAATTGTAGCAGCCAGCGTTTGCAGGTGTAACACCGATCCTTCCGTGCGAGGAACTGGGGCTTAATCTAGCCGAGCCGTTCTGTGACTTGAGAGAAAACTGGGAGAATGTTGTTCGAAGTACGATGAGTGCAAATTTGTCTCGGGCGCACAATTTCATACATGACTCCCATGAATACAGATTTGATGAGCAATTTTGAAGCGTCTTTGGAATCTTAAAAAGTGGATCTCATTATTTCACAATCATGAGAAATACTTGGTTGTCGCCCCGGAGTGTGCTTTTGGAATACTGGACAGCGCTCGTTTTGTGTCTCTTATGGATTCAGTATTCTTGCGGGATGCCCCATGTCATTCGAATAGGTAAGCGTGTTCAATTATTATTAGAGTGCAGACTCCAAATAAATAGTTATTGACTACGAGTTTGGCTGGTACTAAGACTTTAAAAGAGATGCGAATTGCTCATTTCAGAGGGCAAGTGTGGTTCCCTTGTGTTCTCGGCTCTGGTGGCTCTGCGGTTTGAAGTGTAACTGTCTTGTTCTGTTGATTTTTTTCCTTGTTGTGGTATTTCTTTTCATTATTTTGATCACGTCTGGAACATCAGTGTGCGTTTTTGAGATTGCTGTGTTGGGGAGGGTGACCGTTAATGCAAATGAGATACGAAACGCGGAGGGAAACGCTGCTACCAAAGAACGTTATTTGGTAATTTTAGGATGGCCGTGATATAATCAAACCAAATATTTAAGTTTCAAGCGAAAGCACTTGGACCATCAGGGGCTACCCGCACCCTCGGCGTGTTTGTCCTGGGTTTAGCTTTAACATGTGCAAGTGTGTTAAACGCAAGTAACTCTGACAGGATTTAAGCTTGTACATTAATGTTCGTGATGTCATAAACGTCGATTGGGTTTATGCTGTAAAGTTACATTATAACACGATATTTTATGTGAGCTTTCACAGACACATGTATGGTGATGTTGGTGATTTATCATTTTGATGAATTTCCCTTATAAATTCACTTAATTCATTTACGGTAGCCATGTGCCAAATAAATGTACAACTGCACGTTTTGCGCGGATGTGAGTTCCCAGATCTTTTTTTTGTATATCGGAGCGTTTGAAAACTACAGAAGTTGGACAAATAGAACAGTCAAATTCACAGGTGCGCTGTTACTTCGGAACTATATTTGGTTGAGAGAATGGAGAAAGTTAGAGAGCAGCCTTCGCCATCGCGGGGCTGTCACCTCGCGTCGCGTGCGTGACCGTGAATGTGAAGCGGAAAGTGCGCTCCCGGTGCTGTCCTTCTGTTTTGAAATCACTCAGTGAAAAAAAAACAATATGAAATTTCTCTCTCCGAGGCTGGCAATGCGACGAAAACACTGCTCGTCTCCAGCAGACAGGAGGAGAATGAAGATCAATACGTTTTGTCTCCAGGCAAATAGCTTTTGACAAGTGGCTTAGTGCCACGCGGGACGAGTACTCAAAACGGTATTAGAATATATTAACATAAAGAAACGAGAGCTCGCGGTGCACGGCCGATGACCGTCCGTTGCTGCGTCTTAAAACTTGAGATGGTATAAAAACTGCACAAGCAAAATGTTAAAACAGCCTCTACATGTTGCCGTTCTCGCAAAGCATTAAATATGACCGCAGTCAGTTCACGTCTGACCACGCATCCCGTATCTAGTCATGTATTACATGAGGAGGTGCTGAGATTCCTTTTTATTTATTCTCTTTATGAGCTACAATAAAACAGACATACACTTTTTCTAGTAATATCATATGCTGCTCTATGTTGATAAATATACATATATAAATCCTCTTTTATAGCTTGCTTACCAGGTTGCACATGCACGCACGCACGCGTGTGTGTGTGTGTGTGAGTGTGTGTACAAGTTATGTATGTAAAAAAAAAAAAATCTTTTGAAGTTTTTATCTCCTTTCTCAGAAATTGATGCTTGCATTTTGACTGACAATAAATGTTATTATTCAGTTGGCTTGTTCAAATGTCATTGAACACGTCATTGAACATTTGGATATTTGTTATCTCAATGACATATTTACTGTGTGCATGTGACAATGACTGCAGAATGGCACTGGTCTGTTGACCTGTTCTGCAGGTTCAAGCTGAGAATGAAACTGTTCTGACCATAATGTTACTATGAATAAATGTGAAAAAAATCTAGGAACCTTCACCACTGAAAAAAATACCAACATTTCATTCTAGCAATCAATAATGTTTTTTATTGCCTTGGAATTAAGCTTCCCTGAATTCTGCATTTTTTCCTCTTGTACAGTCATTGCCATTTTTTAAGCAGACATGTTTTTTAAATTTAAAATACTTTAGACACACTTCTTACCAGAAGAGCAGGGAAAAGTGAACAAAGGGTCTTGCTGTGGAACTGAAAATTTCAAACTGTTGCGAAAGCTATTTTTGAGATAAAACATATATTATTATAATCCCCCTTGTACCATGCTAAAATGCTGAAAGTCTTGCCGCGGAAGAGATTCTCAGCTGCACTATTTCTCTGCATTCTGAATTTTGCTTTGCAAAGGGGTATATCAAATAAATATCTATTTGCAGAGATTGACATTGTGTGGGTAGTTCAGGGGAAGGCCACCAGAGGGCAATGTTTCAGTCTGAAGAGCAGTCCCTGCACCAAATATGTGCTGGGCTCCGGTAGTTACGTCTGCCTGACTGTTGACATTCATTATGACTGGTGTGTCAATACGGTTGGCCAGTGCCGGGGTACAGTTGCAGTTTTCTGAGAAGTAAACTAAATGGTCTTCAAAGTGCACCATCTGTGTAATGACGGGTATCCAAGGCAGCCTTGTTCCCATTGATTTCACTGCTTTTACAGTGCTCTACTCAGGAGGCAGATGGTCGATCAAACTCAGCCACTCTGCAATTCTGTAAATATCTTAGGAAAAAAGTAAACTCTGTCGCTCGCTCTCATTCCCTCTCTCATTCCGCTTCCCCTACCCGACACCTTTCCCCACCATGTTTGGCGATGCAAAAAATTAATGTGGGATTGTACTACAAAATCTTTTTTTTTTTAATTTTTTTTTTTTTTATGGAGCCATCAGGGATGGTGTAAGAGTGTTGTGAGTCTACTTTTATTGGTTTGAAGTTTGATTTTTCGCCCAGAGATAAGGGTACCGTGTGCTGATCTCCCCTCCAATTGGACGATCCGATTCACCTATTGCAAGAAATTGTGGGACCATTCTCAGGTTGAACACAAGCCTGACTGGAGGCTATGTGCAAATGCACATGCGTATTGTGTGAGGTCATCTGTGCGGGTGACACTCTGAAGGAACAGTGAGGCAACATGCTATCATCACTGCACTTGTGTGCTTGTGTTCATGCGTGTGTGTGTGCATGCCTGTGTGTGTGTGTGTGTGTGTTTGTGTGTGTGTTCCAAAACCTCTCCCTTAAGCCTTGCTTAGAGATTGGAGCAGCAGAGTGATGTTGCGTTTAAGAGGCTGCCCATGAAACTGGATAGTTGCAGGGTTGAATTTTGAAGTCTGGGTGGGTACTGCTGTTACCCCTGTGCCAAGTAATTAACCCGAACCTCTTTAGTAAATACCCAGCATTATAAATGAATAAATTGCTAAGTGTAAACCATGTGACTCACTCAGGGTAACTGTTTCTGCCTGGCAGTGAAGGAACATAAGGTTGTACTTCCTTTCAGAGAGAGTGAGAGAGTTCGTTTTAATGTTTCACATGGGAATCATGCATTGCGTGTTCATTTTTAAGATGGCTGTGTGAGGCATTAGTGCCTTGTGACGGCATCAACCAATCAGATGCTTTTGTATGGTTACACTTAATATAATGGAGTTTAAGGGCCTGATTCGACAAAAGCAATTTGTGGTTTGAAAAAAAGAAACAATTGAATGATGTTTTTTTTAATATTTAAAATGTTTTTACTTACTCATGTATTATTATTTGGTGATCACCACAGTCATTATGGTATTAATTGATTATGTTATTAAGGAAAATGTTGCACTTCTTTTCTGTATTGTTTGTAGATAGACAAGGGTGAACCAATCTGCAGTTGGACTGAATAAAGACCAACACATGAAGAATTGAAACTGCTCTGCAAGCAGGGTCTTCTACTTCATCTTTTTAAAAGAAGATGATTGTATCAGAACAAACAAACAAATGAAAACAACTCATGCAACCTCTGCATTCGCTATTGTTTGTGTGTGTCTCTGTGTGTGTGAGTCTGTGTGTGTGTGTGTGTGTGTGTGTGTGGGGGGGGGTAGAGTAGTGTGCATAAAACGAGGGTTTCATTGACTCTTGGCATAATCACAGAGTTAGGAAATATTGGTTAATTTCTTTGCAGTGGAGCATGAGTAGGACCGTGCATTTTATTGCCTGTCGTCCTGTCCTTTATTTCTGCGTGCGGGAATTCAGCCATGGACAATGATTCATTGAACAATCAATTACTTTATCTACCTAATACTCAAAGTGCTTTATCATTGCCAACTAATCAATCTCACTCCTCGTTTAATGTCACTATTCTGTTTTGCTTGCTCTGTTTGAGTCGAGCAACAGTTGGGCTCCGTATTGCATTATGTTTCAATTGCTTTTCATTTAGGGTATGAAAAACAGGAGTTTAATATTTTTCACAGATAAGTACTGTACGTCTGGAACCATGCAGGCTTCCTTCAGAGAAAATTAAATGCAAACAGTAAGGGCGAGAAGGAAGAAAATGTACAATTGGTTATTCAATTTGTTCCAGAGCTCTCTGTGTGCTGCGGTAGAGGCTTCAGCTGCATTATTGCCCTTCTGGTGAAATAAGCCATGTTTGAGAGATGTTTGTGCTCTTTCACAAGAAATTGAAGTCTTGTGCTACATTTGTACAGTCTGGGATAAAAAGGGCCCATAAGTACACAAACGTGAAGCGATCCTCATTGTGAGTTTTGGACAAAACTTTCATGCGTACTGTCTGTAAAATATTTGAACTGGCTGCAGTTGTAGCTCATAGCTGCTATTTTTAACAAAGCCATTCTCCGTGGGCTGGGATGAAATAATTAAACCGTAAAACTGAGTGACGTCTGAAAAAAACAGGAGAGACAAACGAACAAGACGACGACAACAACAACGGCAGCATCAACAGTGATAATGAATTAAGATGGCCATCAATATCGCGCTGGAGATGAATATTTCATTTGTCATGTAAATTTGATCTCTCCGGAGACGCTGAAGCAGGAAGATGCTTGCAGTAGATACCCTGAGTGGGGACAATGCTTCTTCCCCTCCTAATGGAGCGTTGAAGATGTCACCAAGGAAATGTTGCCAGCCTGCCTTTGATGTATAATTCAGGGGTGGGGTTGGGGGGGGATATCCCAGATCATGAGGGGAAGAAAGAGAGAAGGAGAGAGTGAGAGAGAGAGAGAGAGAAAGAAAGAAAGAAAGATGTAACGATGATGAATGGGGTCCAGCAGTGCACCATATACAAAACCTAATTTTTGGAAACACCTATGTAAGCAAATGCACATGCATGCACACACACACACACACACACACACACACACACACACACACACACACACACATATATGCACAGAAACACATACAGTCAGACACACACTCATTCACACACACACACACACACACACACACAGACACACACTGTTTCGTGGGATTTCTCCTCCCGGCTGCGTTTTTGCCCGTGCTGTCGGCCCGTTTCCTCCCTCGGCATTAGGTCCAGCAGCTGTAATGAGAGACAGCAGATGCTGGGCTTGTTCTGCGTAAAGGCTTGTGTTCAGAGCGCGCTCTCTCCAGCATTTCCTGCCGTCAGCAGAACGCGCTGCTCTTCACAGGTTACGCTCAGGGGTGAGGCCTCGTCACAGCGCCTCTCTGGAGACGAAACGAACCCCTGCCAGACGGTGCACGCGGGCCCCTGCGCGGTGCGTTCTGACAGCGTGTCCTTTGCCCTGACCGTGTGCGCCGAAACCCTGAAACCGCGCAAGTCAGAGCAAAGCAGCAACAGCGTCGCCATCACGCTTCTGTTATAGATCACTGAGAGCACGATTACCTCCCGCTCAGCGCTGTTTTATGAATGGAGGTTTTTCCTCTAATGGTCTTTGTGGTAATGCTGGCAGTACAAGGTCCACAGATCTTTAATATTAGCTGTAGAGACAGTGCCCGTTCTCCACCCGTGACAGAAATGACCAGCTAGGGGCAAGGACAAATTCATGCTCTGCACATTTATCCTATTTCACTTTCTAGATTAAAAAATATGTACATGCTGTTATGATGGATAATTATAAAATGATCATACTATTAAAATTGTGAGCACTATGTTCCTGCATTCTGAAAAAAAAACCAATGATGCAGTTTCATTTTTTTTCTCCTTCTTTGTTGAATGTTAGACATATGTGAGAAGTATGATTGATAACAGCATGCGGAATTCCGCACAGTGAAAGAGTTCATTTTTCATGTGACTAGTTAGGCAATAGACTCAGGGTGTTCTGCTGTGATTGGTGGATTGTCCTAATGTGGCAGATGATTGGTTGAATTAAATCGCGCTCTCTCTGGGCCTGGTGCTTTAATGCAGCTCAAGGGCAACCAGGGTTCCACCTCACCCTTTTCTAAAAATGGTGGAAACCCATTTTCTTGAACTATTCACCCCCACCACTCAATTCGAGCGTGGCCCTTGTTGTACCTCTCTACCATGACATTGAAATTGTATAAAAGAATCCATTTTTAGCGTCAAAAACCAATGTGTGGATGAGATTAGCTTGCAGACATTATTCGCGGCCGTCAAAACGGCTGTCTGAAAATCCACTTACCTGCTGCATGTGTAATCAGCTATTTGCTTGATAATACCCACTAACATGTCTGCAAGGTAAGCTTGTGATACAACAAGCATTTATTTTAGTTGGAAGCCAGGCGGAATTCTGAAACCAGATGGTGTTTTCATATTATACTACAAAGTGTGCACTCTGGAATGAGAGGTCTGATAGGAACATATGCTCCAGCTAATTATTTAAATAAATAAGCCTAAGCTTACATTAAGTGGATTTCGCCATGGATCTAATTGTGATATTCTATGCAAAAAATAAATATAAAAAACTTTGTTTGTTTTTCATGTTAATGCAAATGAAATTGATGGCCTAATCATGATTATCATCATTAACTTTATTCATAATTCATCAGAGGCAGGCTACAGTGTTTAATATTAATTAATGACCTCTCATGGTACCCCACCCATTTAAAAGGTAACTCACACAGGCAAGCTGTTTGAGAAGGACTCAGTGGATGAAAGTCATCAAATAAATGTTTTTCTTTCCATTCGGCGCATGATCATACACACGTGCACACACACAGGCACATACACGCACACACATGCACACACTCGCACACGCATGCACACGCATGCGCACTCACACATGGATGTTCCAATTTAAATGTGTTCGGAGGAAATGGCACTGAGATGGAGAGACTCAGACATACACACGAGCACACACACACATACACACATACGCACACACACACACGTTCTGATTTAAATGCGATAGGAGGAAATGGAGTGAGATGGAGTGAGGGCAGGGTGGTATGGGGCGTTTGTGGCCTGTCTCCCGGGAGCGACTGTCATTATCGCAGGATGTGCTGTTCTGGGAGCTGACAAATTTGTGGGTTGTTGACGTTGTTCATTTTTTTTGTCGCTGGTGATTCCTGTTACGAGACAAAATCAAATTTCATTCTCTTCCCATTTGTCTTTATTACGTGGCCTCGTCCTGCTACCTCTCAGACAGCAGGCTTTCGATGGAGAATCCAATAAAGACAGGAAATGGGCGGCCTCGATCGGCCCTTTTCTATTCCTCAGTCAGAGGTCAGGCCCGGGAATAAAACGGTTAACGCATTGGCGATGGTGGCTGTAGCCTTCATTGTTCCGCTGTGAAAACAGAAGAGCAACAGCAACACGTGTGCCAGACATCTTGGACTACCTGCTTTTGCCGAGACGTGAAAAGAAGGGGGGAGAAGAGACAGAGCTCAGCTGAAGAATTGCAGAGCTTTATTTAGTTTGGTTAATTAGCTCCAACCTCGTGATCCCAATTTAAAAAAGCATTGTGCCGCTTGCCTCTTTGTGAGACGCCTGAAGCCCTTTTCTTCTGTTGCCTTTCAAACGGCGAGGCGTTCGGGGGGCGGTGGCCTCTTCAGTCGTCAGCCAATGTGGCGTCCGTGCGACGCTGTGTTCCCGCGGCCCCCCCGGTAGCACGGTGAGGCCTCTCGTCGCCCCGCGGAACAATCGGGGTTTTGACGCCTGCTGCATTGGCGAGATTTCGCATTTTTGCGTGTTTTCCTGCCTGACCTCCACTGTTACGGCTTTGGCTGCAAATGTCAGCATGTGAAGGGTTGTTTTACGACGGGACGGGAAGGTGGGGGGGTGGCAGGGCTCTCCTGTGAGAGGCTATTAAACAGCGGGGTAACTAAGTGCCTCCGAGCCAGCCCCCCAGACTCCCTGGGGAGTACGCGCAGATAAGAGGGGCCTCTCCATGTAAGAACCCTAATAAATAAATGAATATCTTTTAGGCGCTCGGGAGAGAGCCGGGCCCCAGATTCCCCCCTCGTAGACTCAGCCGGGACGCCTTTCTGAAAGGCAGAAAAAAAAAACGGCTTTCAGGCGCCTCTCATTACCATTTTATTCCTTTCACGACGCTGGGAAGAGGACGGACAGAGATACTTGCTGCAGTCAGCTCACTTTGATAAGGCTGCTTCCTGTTCAGAAGTTGCGCTGGTGTTTCTTTGCTAAAACAGAGACAAACTGTGTTCCTCTCTTTCTCCTCTTCTGTTCCCTGGGCTCATCCCTCAGTTCTCACTCCAGCCAGTGTTCACTCACAGTACGATGGTGACATTTGGCGGGGATGCTTGTTGGCACAACAGCTTATTTTTGAAGGTGACCCCAAGAAACCCCCTTGGAGGGAAAGGGGTTAGGGCGTGGGGAGGCAGACCACACCTGTGCAGACCCACTTCATCCCCATAATGCTGTTCCTGCACTGGTGCAGTGAATGCTACTTAGTGCATGCTACAGCCATTTGAAGTATTGTGTCTTCATGACCACTGTCATAGCAGACTGTCCACTGTACTTAATACAATGCTCAGTTTACCTTTGGAGCTTGTAGTACTGTGTCTGCGTGAGTGTGTAGTGTGTGTGTGTGGGTGTGGGTGTGTGCTTGTGTGTGTGTGTGTTTGTATGTGAGGGGGTTGGGGGGAAGGTAACACCATCATCTGCTATGACATGGATGTGTCTGTGTGCTGTTTCCTGAATGCCAGAAAATGTCAAGGACACAACATGGAAGAGTCAGAGATGGTGGTCATGGATGTGGATTAAGGGGGGGGTTGGATGAGGGGCACAGGGGGATTGGGTTAGGGGCAGGTTTCCGGGGGGGGGGGGGGGGCGTCTGACTTTAAAGCTTTAGAGCACCTTGGCTGTAGGGAATTCTCGCTGGAATCAGGCAATCGGCCTTTCAAACACAAGCCTTCCCTCGAGCCATAACTCAGCCACTGTAAATATGCTTCCTGGACCTCAGCGGGTATGGCACCGCGTCATTAGCCAATACAGGGCCATGGTGCAGTGAGTTAATCTTGCTAACATTCCTGAAATGGTTGCAGGAGAAAAGACTTATAGTAATCTTTAATTGCAGCGCGCTGTAGACGGATGACTGCTAGCCAGCCAAGTATGGATCGCGTTGCGGTGGAGATTTGTACTGAGCCTGTGCAGACTCCCTCCATTCCAACACTACCTTTCCTTTGTGCCACTGTCCATTTGACATTTTCAGGAAGGTTTGCCTATTTGCTTTCTCTCTGAATATTAAAAAATCTATTTAATAAACCACTGGAGAAAAGGTGAAAAGGTCGCTGACTCGGTGGGCAGCTAAGCATAAAAATCCCATGAAGTGAGCAGGAAGAAGCCTTTTTTCAAAACGTGGAGAGTGCCGTTGAACTGGTACTGCAAACAAAGTAGTTGAAAGCTGGAATTCAGCTCAGAGAGAGGGCGGTAGTGGAAAAAAAATCCACTGTTGAAGCTGATACTAATTACCTGAACTAATTACTGCGGTGGTAATTGCTCAACGTAAAGTGTGCTAAGATAATAATGATATACAGTACAATAATAGCACATCACCAAATAAACACCAAGATTTTAAGAGAGAATTACATGAAGTGCTTGTTTAATGGAATTTACCACCTGTCTGAGTGAAGCACCATTAATTGTCCATGACTTTGTAATGTGAGAATTTGTCACTGGGGAGGTGCGTATTTCTGTGTTTATGAGACTCTGAGAACATTGAAAATTGTACCTCAAGTGGCCTCCAGACGCATCCAAGCGGCCGGCCTGTGTGGGGCAGTCAGAAAAAATCCCAGAGTTGATTATTTTTACTTCCGTAGCGGTTTTCCGGGGCTCATATGATGTGTGTTTCCTTGCCGTTGGCCATCCGGATGAGACATATCCCGTCTGCACTCCTGATGATGGCGTGGAGCTCTGCCTTGTGACAGAGATGTGTTCTGGCTCACTGGCCTCTAAAACAATGCTGTGAGCTGCCAAAATCCCTGCTACCTCCAGGCGTTCTCCATGCGCTCCACCGATCAGGAAATCAGGCCAGCGGTAGCGCTGATTCATTCCTCGCAGACCAGAGGTGAAAGGTGACATAGAGGATTCTGGGAAGGCAACACAACAACAAAAAACAGAAATACACAACTGAGCAACATGGCAGAGCTAGCAGCTACGGGTGAGGAATAACATTCATCTGAAACATTTTGCAGGCCTCAAGATCAAATATCAAATAATCAAACCTCTCCCCCAAACACTGAAAGAGAGGCAATTTAATCGAAACAACAAAGAAGTCCATTAATGGTCAAGATGGCATAGCTAGCAGCTACAGGTGTGGCTTAATATCCATCTGAAACATTCCATGGACCCTAAGATCAAATATTCAAATAATGAAACCCCCACCAACACTGAAAGACAGGCCAGGTCTTAGTGAGGAAGGCTTTACCGCCAAGATGATGTTTTTTTTGCAGGGTTCCTAATCTCTCCTTCATGAATATCAGTGAGAAGAAATAAAATTGGAGTTTCCTTCCTTTTCTTCATTTTTTTAATTAACGACCATTTAAGTACTGATCTAAGTAATCAATGTGTCATCTTATGGTCGACTATTTGATGTCGTTCCTACTTCTAACAGAAATTATTTGAAAGCTTGCATTTCCCACGGGTTCCTTTCAGCCGAAAATCAAATGACATATCGCTGTTTAGATAAAGGTCAAATCAAGGTCATTTTATATCACCTTAAGTATGAAAGGGTTGGAAATGATTTTTTGTGTGTATGTGTGTTAGAAAGCAGTCTTGACAACATTGGTGTGTGTGAGTGTGTGTGTGTGTGTGTGTGTGTGTGTGTGTGTGTGTGTGTGCGTGTGTGTGTGTGAGTGTGTGACTGTTTTTGTTGTTGCTGCTGGGGGGAGGGGTGGCGGTCATCTTCTCTTATTCTCTCTGAAGCCGCCATGAATTCCCGCCATCCCGCGGGTCCGCACCGCTCGTCAGAGGAGATGCGTGTGGTTTAAACACAGCGTGTGTCTCCCCGGCACCCCGGCACCGTCCGCGCGCTGCTCTCGGAATCGCGGGGTGCACCCACACGTGTGATTGGGGGAAGCAGAGCATGCCCTGTGCTGTATGAACAGAATTTCCCGTTAAAAGCCGAATCCCACAGTCCAGGCCCCCTATGGGGGTGCTTAGGGGTGCACTGCACCCCCAGACGGACCTCAGTGCACCCCCAGTTGTCTCCTTATATCCCGATGTCTAGATAGTATTAATGACTTTTTGTGCACCCCCATGGATCGCAGTTGCACCCCTCTGTATTTTCTCCTGGTGCCGAGCCTGCCGCAGTCACGCCCCCACGCACGCACCCCCACACACACGTGCACCCCCACACACACACACGCACCCCCACACACACGTGCACCCCCACACACACACGCGCACCCCCACACACGCACCCCCACACACACACGCACACCCCCACACACACCCCCCCATACACACACGCACCCCCACACGCGTGCACCCCCACACACGTGCACCCCCACACACCCCCACACACACACGTACCCCCACACGCGTGCACCCCCACACACACGTGCACCCCCACACACACACGCGCACCCCCACACACACACGCGCACCCCCACACACACACGCACACCCCCACACACACCCCCACACGCGTGCACCCCCACACACACCCCCCCACACACACACACACCCCCACGCGCACACGCCCTGACGCACGCGTGCTCCACTGCACACGCCCCGCTCGAAATTGATTGGCGTCCTGACAGCACTGTAAAATTAATGGCCGTAACGCGGCTTTAATGTCCCGCACCGGCGTTTGGCATGTGATCTACATATGCACCCCTCGCCTGATGAAGACATTACTCTCACCTCCTGCTGAGAGGTGTGTGAGGAGCCGGGCTCGTAACCAGCAGGACTGCAGGAGACGTGTTACGGCACGTGTGCCGTCATGCATGAGCAACAGACAGTGTTAAACACTAAAATATATTACTGTGAACGAATGGAAATGATGCTAAACATAAGCCAGCCAAATGTGTAAATGAAACGATGAATGGGGCTGGCTGTAAGAGTGTCCTCGTGTCATTGTGCAGGAGATATGCAGAAACGGTGTACGGCCCTGCTGTTTGTCGCTGGAATTGAGGTTGCGGTTTAAGACCTAACGTGTGAAGAAGAAGGAAAAAAAAAATCTGTCAGAGATGGACGTTATGAGCAGCTGTAGAAAAATGAGGAGGGAGAGATTTTAAAGAGAATAAAGGCTGTCCCTGCGTCCGGCTGAGAGGCGCAGGAGCTCTGAGCCATATCTGCAGCCTTTAATGATGTCTGGTGTGTTCCGCGCTCAGAGACCCGAACCCGCGCTCTTCACATCGGCCAATCGGACGAGGCCCCCGTGACGACATCACAACGGGGATGACAGGAGCTGCGCTGTGTCCGTGCGTGACGGCGCCTGTTAACTGTGGCAGAGCTCGTGCTGCTGTCAGGCTTCTGAGAGACGAGCGGAGAGGACATTACTCCCAATTATGTGTTTGTCTGACCAGACCGACAGAATATCAGTGTAAAGCCTGAGTGCCTCAGAATAGTCACGATTCAAAACTTTTTTTTTTTCCAAGAAGCCAAAAAAATACAAAGAGGCTTCAGACCAGAGTAAGTCTGCCCCCTCCCCCGTCCGCTCTTTCTTGTTCTCCCCTTAAAACCAGTGATACAGAGCTACACATTTTTATTCCTGTTCCCTAAGGAACAGCATAAGCTTTGTGGGAATTCATTCACAGTACACAGTACTACACACTTCCTTTTCCTCTCAAAGGGCATGTTTTAATCCTGCTCAGTGAGTCTGCATAGTGGTAATCTCCCGGGAGGACAGTGACCATCCCCCAAAGTCACTCTGTGCCCCTCTGTGTGGCTCTCCACGCCCCTCCACACCCCTTGCCCACCCCTTTGTTTAATAAATGTGTTTGTGTTTTAATAAAGGAGGCTGAATAAACATGATTTACAGGCTTAATGACATTCATTTATGTCTCGTTCCTTTTCCGTTTGTAGTCTCCGGTTGAGCCTGCAACAGGCGTGTAGTGAGCAGTGTTTTCTGAAGGCGTCTACCATTCAGGAGATCAGTTGGTGAACCAGGCCTTGCTATTCAGAGATGTGGAACTGCCTGGGGAGGGGTGGGTGAAATGATATAATGCGATAAAATGGGGGTAAAATTTTCAGTAAAAACAGAAAATGAAATAAAGATTCAAAATTTAAAACCGCCATCTTGTTCCACACATTCAGACCGTGCCCTTTGATCGCATTCGTGTTAGCTCGCCTGATTTTTCTGGGCGTGGTGTGGCCGGATCTGGGTTTTTCAGGGAAGGACGCAAATGAATTGAGGTGGTTGGCCACCATGGTGCCCATGCCTCAGCGTGCCTCTGGTGAAGGCCTCTGGTGAAGGCTCTGGTGAAGGCCTCTGGTGAAGGCTTCTGGTGAAGGCCTCGGGTGAAGGCCTCTGGTGAAGGCCTCTGGTGAAGGCCTCTGGTGAAGGCTTCTGGTGAAGGCCTCGGGTGAAGGCTTCTGGTGAAGGCCTCGGGTGAAGGCCTCTGGTGAAGGCCTCTGGTGAAGGCCTCTGGTGAAGGCTTCTGGTGAAGGCCTCGGAGAGCTGGTGTGAGACAGAGCTCCCTCTCTGGGACTCCTCTTAGAAGGGGCCTGAACCCAGAGGCCTTGAGCCTGCAGTGGTAGAGGCTGGCTGCTACATACCAACAGCCAACAGGCAGTTAGCAAACCGAATCCCGCCTGACAAACTAAGTGGGAGAAACCAATTAGCGCTCCGAACGACCTGCGTGGTTCAGCCAGACACAATGGTAATGGTTCCAGACAGAATATCAGCGACTGTAGCCAATTAAAAAAAAAAAAAAAAAGAAAGAAAAAAAAGAATAAAATCCAGCCAAAAAACAGCAGGCAATGCTATAGACAGTGCACAGCACGAAACAGAACGTGTAACTAATGTTTGCCTCCAATGCAAAACACCAAGTCAGCCCTTTCTGAGAAGCCCCAGGTGTGTCCTGATGGCTGGTTGCTAGGGGAGAGCTGCCCTACGAGGTTGTCAAGGCCTGTAAGCGTGAGGTGTTTGAATTCGCTGTCGCTGTGCATCGTTGCGTGGTCTCTCGTCCCTTGGTGTAGCCACAGGAAAGAATGGGGAAAGACAGGACAGGAAAACACACATTCCCATGTTTAGGGTATGCCGTTTAAACATGTGCACTGTCGTGATTTCTTACTCAGTGTATGTTGAGGACTTTGGTCAAAAACTTCTTTTATTCAGCTGTGATGGTTAAATTCATATGCTTAATAAGCTGGAGCAATATCTTTTTATGAAGAATGTTCCTTTAGCCAGGCTCATTAACCATACATTGCCACAGTTACTTGACCAAACCCTGTAGCACTGCAATCTGGCCCTCAGGGTGTTTTGTAGGGGGGTGTATTTCCTGCAGCTATGGAAGCTGTAAGACAGAACGTTTCTGCCTTTTCCCTGATGAAGGGAGATTGAAGCAGAGATTTTTGAACCATAGACTGGCACTTTTCCTTTCAATTTTTGATTGGATCATCTCGAAACGGGCAGTAAAGCAGAGCTGTGTGCCTATGCGGACAGAATAATTAAATAGAGATTCCCAGTCTGATTGGTCTGTGCGTTTGAGTGATGGATGACATCTAGGAGAGGCGTTCTCATCGTATCCGCAGAATTAAAATGGAGCTTGCGTAATTATTTTTTAGGGAGGCAATTTTAGCTGAAAAGCAGTAATGGTATTCAAAATAATTCAGTTAGGAGGCATGATTTAACGGCAAAGGATTCTGTTAGAATGAAAGCGCTTTGTGTTCCCATACAAAAAAATGTATGTTTAAAATATATTTTAGATAATACGTTTACCTCAATAAATCTATTGAAAATATGTACATTATTGCCATCTTGATATATTTGAGTGTATTTTTTTTTACTTTGCATTAATATATTTCAAATGTGTTTTTGGAGTTTAATAACATATCTCTCAGTATATTATGGTGTATTTAATTTTTGTGTGGGAGAGCGGAAACCAAAAGGCAGTTTGTTTATCTGCGTTTTTGTCCTTTCCTCTCCTTTAATGTGATCAGATGCCGGACTCTGGGGTTCTGTTTTGCAGGAAAGGACACAGCAGGTTAGGGAGATGTGCCTTGGTACTGGCAGGCCCATAAACTGCTTCTGTGAATTATTATGAATAAATTACATAATTCATTTAACACGCACGCACACGCGCACACACACATAAAATCTTTCATAGGGGCAAAAGATCTCTAAAGGACCTCTAAAGGATGTCAGCACTGCTCATTTGAAAATTAAAGCCAAGGAAAGTGCCTGGTAGGATGTAATGAGACTAAAACCAGTGCTTTGTTCTTGAGCTGCCTCCAAAGTTCATCCTTAAGCCCTCAAGCCCTCCGTAAGGGCTCTCATTTTGTGACGGGATGTCGTCAAAAAATATTTCAAAGGAGAGCAGGAGGGGAAAAAAAAAGAAATCATAAACCTTTCAATTCTCAAATTTACTGTAACCAAGTGGACACACTGTAGGGCAAAGGCTGCTGGTTCTGCAAGAACATCTCCTAAGCAAATGTAATGTAATGTAATGGACACTGCAACACTTGCCTTGACCAGTAACTACTGTCTCACATTTGGGAATGTGGGAATGGTAGTGTTGTAGTAAAATATGTTTGTATAAATTCACAGACATGTAGGGCAGACATCGATACTTAGGTTGACATGATTAGGTTGACCAATAATAATAGAAATGCCTCACACACAGTCAGCAATGTTTTAAACACTGTTTTTAAATCACAAGTAAATACAGTCATATTGGCCAGTTGGCAGTCTAATTGGGTTGTCTTTTCTTTTTCTCGTTCATCGATACAAAACTGAGCAACACTGTACAGAAAGGGCTGTTGCACTTCATATCCCTCAAGGTAAAGAGGCTCTGAATAAGCCCTGAAAAGCCCTCAGAGAACACTAAAGCAGGAGTCTCTTTAAGGGAGGGAACATAGAAAAGACGTCCCATCAATCCAGCATGAATATCCAACAAACTGCTACATAGGACCACGTCAGACCAGCCTCCCAAACAGGTCATGGCAGTCCTGCACCTTTCTGATGTCAGGGCCTGTCACATGAAACCGCAGAAAAACCCAAAGCAAGATGAGATACTGCAAAGATACCTCCATAAGAACAGAGGAGAGTAGATATATTTAAATCATTTAAGAGCCTGTCAGCATGAATTAGACCATTAATGCTGCTTATTTTTAACATTGGCATTTCCAGCTCCCAAAATGAGTGAATTTCAGGCGAAAAGGGTTGACTTTGGAACAATGCCTATCATGACAGGCTGATAAATCATTGATACGTCCAACAGTTTTCCTGGGTTTATTTTGCTTAAGTGTGACTTAATGCATAAATCCCAATTCGCAGAGGTCATTTAGAGTATTCACATCCTCACCTTGCCTAGTAATCACATCAGATATACATATCAGTCATATTCTTTCTAGGATCACCGGTTCATCTTTCACGCTGTTGTGTTGGATTGCTGTGTGCAAGGGTAAGAGTAGAGAGCTAAGAATCTGTGACCTTCAACTGCAGAGTGCAGTGCACATACCTTCCATTCTGTAAATATGTACTGACAGAAAGGGTTGCCAGCACTGGATATTTTTAGACTGTTTTTTTAGATGCTAAGGGGAAGATAAAGAAAAAAAAAAGTACTGTATGTGCTTTTTCTCCTTTTTCTAATGTGTACGCACAAACAGATACACACAGACAAACAAACACACACACACACACACACTCATGCACACACACTCTCTCTCACACACACACGCATATACAAACAATCACTTGTCTTTCCCACACACACTCCTTCTCACACTCTCTAAAAAGAAAAATGAAAACAGTCATGCTTAAGGACACGTGCACACAAACATGCACAAACATACACACACACACAGGCGTACACAAGTAGAGACACTCACACGCACACGCACACACACACGCGCGCACACACACACACACACACACAGTGCATTGATTTTCATTTCTTCCGTCTCCCAGAGCCGGATGCTTTTAGCTCCAGTGGGACCCCCGTTGGGACAGACTACAGCATGCTCTCCTTCTGCCTCAGGGTGGGAGAGTTCCCTTTATTTACCTGCTCTGTGCATGTCTCCATGGCATTCTCCCAAACTTCTCTGGGGGTACGGACCCAGGCCCTGCCCCCCACCCCCGTCCTGCGGCTGACATCAAGGCCTCTGCCCCTCCAGTGAAACCCCTGCTGGTATAGAACAGGTTTTACGCTGTCTTAGTGCTCTGGCTCATGTGGGCTATGAGTTGAACTCCCACCCACTATAGGCTAACAGGCCAGTAACTGCATAAAGGCAACAGTGATGCATGATCATTGACAAGATGCTGTCTTTCAGTGCTTCAGGTATTCATATGAAGGGAAATGATTTAAATTTACCTTCAAATACCAGAAAAAAAGACTAATTTATCAATAACCATCCAACTCACCCAGACATACTTTAAAGATCACCTGTTGTAATGGATGAATATTAATATCAGTTCAGACTGATTGGCTAGCCTGATGGTACAGCTGCAGTGCTTTGTCTGGGATGAAGCTGCAGCTCAGTGGCTGTAAGTATGGCTCCTAACCTCAGTGTCACGTAACCCCTCAGTAAATAGGAGCGTGTGTAAGGGTCCGGGTTTGTGCAGAGGCCATATGCCCTTCATGTTCCCTTTACTCCTTGCAGGAGCCAGTGCCAGGATGCAGTTGTTTTTCATGTTTTATTGTTTCTCCACCTCTCTCATTGTGTGCCACAGTGTTCAGCTGGCTTATTTCGCTTGTGTCAGAAGAGGCGAGCATAGCCACAGGCAAATTTGCATCACGCCAAGGAGTCGAAACATTTTTATGCAGAGATAACGATTTAAAAAAAAAAAAAAACACAGCGGAGCTCTGTGGAGGAATAAGCAACCCAGCCTCCAACTGCTTCTCTCTCCTCCGAGTTGTTTTTCTCTTTGTCGGCGTCGGATTCCTCGTCTTTTTCTTCCCCTCTGTTTCCAGAGACAGAGGACTCCCGGCTCCCTCCGTCGCCTTTCAAACTGTTTTATTATCATGTCAGTCCCCTTTCCTTCTCCTCCTCCCCCTCTGTTGAAAATCACAGTGTGACAACATTAGATTTATATAACCCAACAGGCAAACTAAACTGCTTCGCTTCGGTGATGGACCCTGAGAGGCTGCAGGATCAGGAAGCAGCTGCTTTCCCCATCATTTGCAAATAATTTCCTGGTAATATATCGCCAGGAATTAGCATAAGAATTGGAAAAGCCACTACAGATGAGCAGTTTGCTCAGTGATACACACTGTGCGTGCATGCGTGTGTGTGCGTGCGTGTGTGTGTGTGCGTGTGTGTGTGTGTGTGTGTGTGTGTGTGTGTGTGTGTGTGGGTGTGTGTGTGTGTGTGTGTGTGTGTGTGTGTGTGTGTGTGTGTGTGTGTGGTGCAGAAACACTGAAAAGATTCACTGTGGGTGAGAAAAATAAATAAAAAACCCAAACAAACTGGGCTTTGGGAAGGAGCCCTGAACAGTGCCGTAATCAGAGGAAATATGAGACGTTAGTCAGAGCAGTGTCTCCACTGTGCTTTTCTGAAGATAAGCCAGGGATGTGAATTCCCATAATCCATTTGTTCCTGAATTGGGCACAGATACAGTAGGGTGAGGCGGAGCTGCTGCGAGGCGGAGCTTCTGCGACTCACAGCGCTGCCGTTTTTGCCGCCGGGAGGGAGAGTGTCACTGCGGTGCGACGCCGCGGGCGCAGCGGGGGGAACGGTTTGGCGGTACGAGCGGTCAAGGTGACGCGCCAGCTGGAAAGACGCGCTGCGGGTAGCTCTGACCAGTGAAACCTGAGCTGAGAGCGCAGGGAGGGGCGCGATTCGGTGGCGATGCTTGTTTTCGACGCCCAAGTACGTGGGTGAGGATGCAGGCCTGCAGTCAGAGCACACACAGAGGGGGCACATCACCCTCTGACCCATGCGAGAGACGGAAAACGGCACAGTCCTGCACAGAAGAGGGGCGAGAGGGGGGATAACCAAGCCCTCACTGTGACCCCCCACAGGCCAAACAATAGCATTTTATATCCTGGCTCCACAGCGTTGTGTATTTGCACTGTCACTGGAGTAAAGTTTTGGGAACAAAACAAACAGTATTGCCTCTGCCAATTTACAATGAGAGCCAGAAGATTAATGTACTCTTGGCAAGCTCTTTGCAAGCAATGCTGACATCCAGCCATTGTTCATGTGTGGGTTGTTTTTTTGTGTCATGTTGCACCATGTTGCACACACTACTGGTTGTCAAGTCTTGGAGGGAGAAATTTAATGGATGTGTCAAGCTGACAGATCATGTGTGGAGGAGGTGTCCGGTCTCTATTGGCCTTGCTGTGGAGCTGTCCTTTACTAGCACCCAAGAGGAAGAAGAAGGCAACTTACTATAATATCTTGGCAACGAGTTGCAATATATGTGTGTTTGTGTGTATCTGTGTGCGTGTGTGTGTGTGTGCTCACATGTTTATCTGTCCATGCATGTGTGTGTGCGTTTCTGTCTGTATGCAGTATTGTGTATTTGTCTATGAATGTGTGTTTGTGTATGATTCCCAAGCATGTATTACATTTGTGCATGCATGTGTGTGTGTGTGTTGTGTGTGTGTGTGTGTGCGCTTGTGTGCATGTGTGTATATGTGTGTGTATGTGTATCCGTGTGTGTGTGTGTGTGTGTGTGTGTGTATGTGTGTGTTTGTGTTTGTAGGTGTATGCGTGTGTTTCTCCTCATTTGAAACTAAGTTCACTGCCTTATAGAGCCTCCCAGCTCTGTGGGGGAGAACCTGACAGTATACATTGTGATTAAAATGTCCAGAGGCAGGATTACTAGTAATTAAGCTCTGACTCCATTTAAGGTCAAGGAGAAATACGCTGCTGATTTGTTCCTGCTCTGAGACTGGAACGGAGGCCTTCTTTCAGTGCCAGCTTTACACAGCAACTTAACGCTGAAACTGCCAAGCCATCGTTTTCTTTCTCTCTTTTTTTACTTTGCACTTATCAAGCATTTTTCTACTTTAAATACATGTGACTGTTCTCCCCTTATGGTCCCTAAACAGATGTATCAACCCTTTGACTGATTTGTATTAAGAGAAATTAGTGGGAAAATTACAGAACACTTCAGTCTGATGGATGTAGTACCGTGTCCTTAACCCTGAGCATTACATTTAAATCAGCATTATTTTTTTTTATTCCCACACAGTACTTTTGCTGAGAACATAACATGACCAGATAATGAAATAATAAAAAAAACAATATTTGTTTACAAAGCTGTGACCAGTGGCACATAAAATATTACATTATTATTACAATGTTTTCAACATTTGGCAAATGTTTCCACGGTATTCATTATTACTACAATGGTGTTTTGATATCGGAATATAAGATATTAGTATATCAGATCCATTTCAGTGTTGTTTCAGTGCACAATGAGGACACCATGCAGTGTCTCACCACAAATCAAGCCTTTTTTCTCCACATCACTGTGAAATTCAGTGATGAATTAGTGTACTTGTCAAGAATTGTAGTATCTGAGTCTCTTTTCAAGACAGGTTGGCATGTGTAGCATTATGCAAGCTGTTTCTGTAATTGTTTACATTATCTGTTGAAAGGCACATTGCTTACAGCAAAGGCTATTTACTGCAAGCCAACTGCTTTAGAGTGAATGTTGCATAACCTTTGCAAATGATTATCACAATTGCATGTACTGTTCAAATTTTGAACTAAATAAACTAAAGACATTAGCTAAGGAATGCTGAATACAGAGAGTATGGGAGATGTTTGATGTAACAGTTGACATGCACAGTTGTTTCAGACAGGTTTCAAATTTAAGGTTATTTTATATTTTATTATCTAATTGAAATTATAAGTGCCACTTCTTTGTCAAAGGTTCTTCAACATCTTCAAAAATATCTAATCAATAGGTAATCAAGCAATTTGCAAAGAAAATTATTTTTGTATGCTCCCATTTTATTGAGCTTTAAAGTTTAAACAACACATATGATATTGGTGATGTTTAAACAGTTCACAGAAGGTCTGAGCTTCACTTTAAAATATGAACCCAATGGCATTCTATATCAGACTGTGCGCTATTTTGTAGGTCTGTGTAAACAATCTGACAGTGACCCTTCTCAGTTTGTTACGTGACAGTGCTGTTTAAAATAGGTTCTCCATTTCACAGGAAATGTTTGTGTCCCCAGCTGGGCGGAAGAATGAAATTCAGCATTTGCTCTTTCTTAAAAGTGGCCTCGAGTTGACCGGCAAGTTAAAGAGAGAAATCACCAGCAGCACTTTGTTCTGTTTGTTGCAGTGGATGAGGGTTGAGGGTACTATAACGCAAGGGTGGGCGTTTCTCCTGTCGAATAATATGGCTTAAAAATAGCTGTAGCACCGTATGTGTCCTCACAGACAGGCCGCTGGGTTTGTATCAACATGCTCAGGAACGGTCTAAGAGAGGGTACAAGAATTACCAAAAGCACGTTTACACAAAATACCTTGCCGGGATTCGTGAGCGGTGATAATCTCTCTAATTGCTTTAATCTCATTTTGGATGTGCTTCTGCCTTATGTGTAATCACAGCTTTAAGTGAAGAGGGAAAACTTTCCTCCTTTTCACCTAAAGGTGTTGTTACCTAAGTGTAAGGGTCTTGCAAACGCATTACTCCACTGCGTTACCAGCCGTCAGTGACTCCCTCCCTTCCCCAAGTTAGAAACGCTTCCTTCAAGTGGCTTGGTGGGGGTCATGCTTTTTAATCATGCAATTCATAGACAATTGTCAAAATGATTATTTCATATATTGTAGAATAGTGGCAGCAGTGTAGTGTAATGGTAGCGGAACAGGGCTTGTAACCATGAGGTTGCTGGTTCGATTCCCTGCTGGGGAATATCCAGCTGTGTAAATGGATAACATGTGAAACCCTTTGCAAGCCGCTCTGGATGAGATTGTGTGCTAAATGACAGTAATGTAATGTACTGTAAGGTGTGAACCGGAAGAAAGGAGATGCGCTTCTTTCTCCCCATGGAGCGTGAGTCACATTCGGTGTGAAAACGCCTCGTTCGCTGCTGCTCAGAGATTGCGGCCGAACTACACGGGAAAGGGGGGAGGGGGCGGGCATTGCCACAACAACAGCGTCAACAAAAGGGCCTTTCTGCGCGTCTTTCCCCCATTAATATTCATCACCGTCTCCGACGGCGACCCGGCTCTTGTTTTCACCACTACAATACACACACTGTCAAATGAAGTGACCCCCACAAGCGGCGGAACCCGCCTCCGTCTCCGAACGGGCGGCGCCAGGAACGCGCCCCGCATATTCGCCCGTAACGCTCATCTGTCTGCGGGCGAGAGTCCCTCATTGATTTGCTGTCCCTCCCGAATCTGAGGGATAGGACGAGCCGCGCCAAAGTTTACCCTGTCACTCGCGGGAGAGGGGTGAAGACGGGACAAATCATCCATTATAAAAATCTGATTGGTTTCTGCGGAGGCGAATACAGAGGACCGCACGTAATTCCCTGGCAGAGGCTCTTTTCATAATTTTCTTGTCAGGCACAGCAGACAGTAATTTGGGGGGCTAGCAAAGAGTAAACATGAGGCAGATTTGAGATGTATCATTGTAATTGGGTAATTACTGCCCGTGCCAAACCGTGGAAGGGGCGAACAAATGCTGTTCTCACAGACAATGGGGCGAAAACCGCGGACAGTGTGACCAGATCTGTCTTTAATCGACCCCCATCCCGCCGGGTTTTCTTTGTCTGGGATTCCTCAGGACATGAAACGGGCAGAGTGTGCTGACAAGACCGCAGCACCGAGAAATAAAAATAATAAAAAAAAGAATTATTAGATTTAATGGGAGCAAAAGCAATGAATAAATAAAAGGCTATACAGTGGACTGCTGGAATTCAGATCAGCCCCCGCTTCTGGCTGAGAGAAAATGGTAACACAGAGACCCAAAACGTATGATGCTCTGTGTCCACTGCTGCTAACACACTGTGCCAGTCCCTGTTTCATGCGCCACACGCAAAAATCAAAGCGATTCCTTTTCCCCTCTGCATATTTGGTGTTATCTCTCGTTTTTCTCCTTTTTACAAGGATTCTTAACACCTGAATGTTCCTACAGGCTCTCACTATGGGCAGGAGTAGTTTTACTGAGTGTCTGGAATGAACCTGTGAGCGGCCAGTATGTCTGTCCTTGCGTTGCGAGTGTATGCTCTTCTGGATGAACCAGAGCGGTGTCATGCGTTTATGGAGGGTGTATACTTCTGTACACGCTTATGCTACCGTTTGGTAGATGGGGGATCCCTTTCAGTCGAGAAGTGCTGTGTAAATAATGCAGAATGCACTTTGATGGAATTTCATGGTCTGCAGCTTCTACACTGCAGCGGGCTGGTGCATGTATTAATATGGCCTGTATATGACTGTGACGGTTTTTTTTTTTTTTCTGGAGCTTTTTATCATGCATTTAACCCTAAAGAAAGGCAGCAAACATTGACAGTCTCATGTAGATTTCTGCAGAAAATACATTCATCTTTTTTTGTCAGTATTTGCATTCTTTGGCCTTATAGCGCTCTGTCACGGTATTTTTGCATAATCATGTACGAGATGGGAATAAAACTCAGCCCTGCTCTCCCGCCCACCTAAAATCTATAAGGGAACTTGCAATTCACCAGAGGGAGCCCCCTTTAGTAAACCTCATGTTATGGGACTCATTAGCATGTCATTAGCATATTTAGCATGTCTTGAGGTAAGCTTGCAGCTTGTACATCCTTGTGTGAGACATTATGTCTCCAGATGGTAATTAACACAAATACACACACACACACACACACACACACACACACACACACACACATGCACACACACACACACGCACACACACACACACACACACGCTTGTGAAGCTTTGTAATGTAAATCCTGCTGGCGTTCAATATTGTTTCCTGTTGTAAAGCTGCATCTGTGAGGCCTGCGGTTTTGACGACTCCTTTGAAACCGCGTGACCATTCCGGAAGCTTCTAGCTGAGGCGGATCAGAGCGCCATGTTACGTGCACAGAGACAGCGCTGACATGTGGGGACCATGGCGTTTTCTCTCGTTCATGTCTCCCTGCAGGAGGTGAGAATGAATGAGCACTCATCTCCAGCAACCTGTGCTCTTAAAGTGTGCATGTTTGCGGCAGAGGCCTTCTTGGCCTTCAGATGAGAGCCCAGAACAAATAGATAGATTTTATGTTGAATTCTAGAGTGAGAGATTGTGCGGGGGCTGGGGGGGACACCTCAGCGCTTCACTCTGTTCTGAGATCAGCGATCACCGTACACTTTGTGAAAAGGCCACTTAAGGCCCTTTCACAAGGTACAGGCCACACCAAAATGAGGCGAGAATGTGTTATGAGCCGTTTGTTTAACAGCTGAGATGACAGCATTAGAGTTAGAGGCTTACTGAGATGGGGGTATGGGGTGCAGTTTTTTGGGTTGGTTTTAGAGGCTTTGGCTGGGTGCTGTGCCAGCTCACAGGATGTTAACCTCCCCAAACGTGAGCAACCTGAGGAGACTGGGGGGGTGTATGATGCAGACTCTGTGACACTAAGAGGTCAGCGGCTCTGTTTTCAGCAGACGCTGATTGGTAGCTGATTGGTCCTTCCCTCCCAGCTTCAGTTATTAAACCGGCATTTAATAAGCTGGTGAATTACGCCGGGGCCTCCGAAAGAGTGGGAGCTGAACTCTGACCTCCCCCGTCGCTCGCGTGATAAAGCCAGACAGGCGGAGCCTGTATGCAGATACTGCGCTCACGTGTCGAGCAGGCGGTTTCCAGGCAGGGGAGGACGAGCTGCTGCACACAGCGCCGCAGCCGCCTGGGTCCCGCAAAGTCACTTAGCCTCCAGCAGCCACTGCTATTCTGCCGTCTAATTAAGAGGGAACCCCAAACTGGAGGGGAGTTTGCGCTGTGAATCAGGACTCAGCATGCATAATCAGACACACACAATGCCAGGCCAGGAGAGAAGACAGAGAGATGGAGAGAGGGAGGGAGGGAGGGAGAGAGGGGGAGAGAGAGAGAGGAATGAAGACAGACATGCAGAGACAAAAAGAGACAGAAAGGAGAGATGGAGAGAGGGAGGGAGAGAGAGAGGGAGGGAGAGAGAGAGAGAGAGAGAGAGAGAGAGAGAGAGGGACAGAGAGAGAGAGGAATGAAGACAGACATGCAGAGACAAAAAGAGACAGAAAGGAGAGAGGGAGAGAGGGGGAGAGAGAGACAGAAATAGAGAGAGACAGAGAGAGAGAGAGAGGCGGAGAGAGAGACAGAGAGAGAGACAGAGAGAGAGAGAGGAATGAAGACAGACATGGAGAGAGAAAAAGAGACAGAAAAGAGAGATGGAGAGAGGGTGAGAGTTGGAGACATACAGAGGGAGAGACAGAAGTGAAGGCAAACATGCATTAGAGTGAGAAGGAGAGAGGCATACAGGAAAAGAGAAAAGAAGAAAGAGGAGGAAGGAGGGAGAGACATACAGAGTGAGGAGGGTAAGGAGAGAGAAGCACAGCGAAAGAGGAGGAGAGAGAGGAAGAGATATACAGAGAGAGGGGAGGGTAAGTAGAGAGATGTACAGAGAAAGAGAGGGAGGAAGAGTAAGAGGGCCCGGTGCAGGTACGTGGCATGGCCCGTCACTCATTGGAGCAGGTGATTCCTGGCTTATTGGATTTCTCTCGTGATGAGGTAGTGTGCTGAAGATAAAGCCGGCAGGGTTCACTTACGCCGAAATGAAACTGGCATTTCGGAGCACACCTGCGTGTGTGTTCTCACCATCTCTCACACATCGCGAATTCACACTCCCCCGTTTCCATAAACAAAAATAAAGATCGCTCTTCAGATTTATGCGAACAAAGATGGAAGTCTTCGGTAATATCATCAATTTCACGGGTGAAGCCCACACACAATGATGTTTCAGTGCCGTGCTAGTACAGGTGTCCCAACCGAGAGATGAAAGCTGATGAGAAATGTGATTGGTTGATTTTAAACCCAACAGTGACCTGAGGAGATGCTCTCCTCTCTTAATTTACCCAAGATGCATTTCGACAAAGGCGGTGGGGGGTGGGGGGAGCAGGAAGGGGAAAAAAATGGAGACGAGATTGTCATTTTCGTCAGACTTGACAAGTGAGAAAAACCAGCTGTTAATCAGGAAAGTCATCCGTGAGCGATGAGCATCAATTAAAGCACTTAGCGCTAATGAACAGGAATAAGAAGTTAATGGGGATATCTGAGGGCGGAATCTGTCTGCTAACTGCCGGTCCGGCGTAGCGTGTTAAGAGCAATAAAGCACACACCGCTAATCTGCAGTCTGACGGGTCCCGCGGCTGCGTGCTCGTGGGGACCCCTCCCTCGGCCCCCTGGGGCCTCACAGACCCTCAGCACATGCGTGCCGCGGTGGCTGGACGCACGGACAGGGACCCGAGTCCCAGATGTCGCGCTGCTGTCCGGCCCTCAAGCGTGGCGTTTTACCTTTAAAGCTGAAGGGAGAAGCGTCCAGCTGCACCAGTGTGTTGGGGACGGTTTGCAGCTCGGACGAGGGGGCGCAGTGAAGCATGCAGTCTGCTACAGTGTAGTCCTCAGGAGCAAACAGCCCCCAGGCCCACACACCTGCTT
Source organism: Megalops atlanticus (assembly GCA_019176425.1). Taxonomy (NCBI): domain Eukaryota; kingdom Metazoa; phylum Chordata; class Actinopteri; order Elopiformes; family Megalopidae; genus Megalops; species Megalops atlanticus. The sequence goes on along the minus strand of CM032884.1, from coordinate 2,888,496 downwards.
GCATGTGCACCCCCCAAGTCGCACACACGTTGCCCCCACCTGCACACACACCCCCTCCCACCCGCATACACCATACACGCCCCCCCACCCGCATACACCCCTACACGCCCACACACCTGCACACACACCTCCCCGCACACACACCCACCTGCAGATGCACACAGGGCCGCGGCAGAAGCCTTGGGGGTGGCCCTCAAATCCGGCCCGCGACGCCCGAGTGTCACGTCTCCACACGGTCCTGGCTCTCCCCCCGATCGAATGATTGTCGGCGGATGCCCCCGATGCCCACCTGGACCCCTGGGTTCAGGGCCCGGTGTCAGGTGTGTTTGACAGCCACTCGTCACGCCAGATTAAATTTCTCACCAGCGGAGGACCTTGACGAGAGCCCTCGTCTCGGGCGCACCTGTGATCCCCGAAGGCTCCCCGCCCGCCGCTGAAGCCGCCGCCACCGCTGCCGCAGCCGACACCTTTAGTGGTGGATTTGCTCGTCGCTTTACCCATCTCTGCACTGTCAGGCCTCACACTCTGATCCAGACCACATTTGCATACCATATCTCGCCCGTTTCAAACCATCACCTGTCAGTCAAACGCCACTCTGCATTCAGGTTTAGCCCGAAAACTGACGCTCCATAATCCAGTCTGATAAGACAGTGAAACAGAGGAACACATTACATTATTGTCATTTAGGAGACACTCTTACTCAGGGTCTTATCCAGACTTATTTCATCCATTTATACAGCATTTATACAGCTGGATATTTACTGAGGCAATTCTGGGTTAAGTACCATGCCCAAGGTTACAACAGCAATACCCTAGTGGGGAATCAAACCAGCAACCCTTTGGTTATGAGCCCTGCTCCTTACCGACGTACTACACTGCCACTCAAATCAACCCAAACCTCCCACAAGTTCTTCGATCCTTCAGTCCTCAGTTTCTGCTGGTCCTGTATGGCAGTGTGGCGTAGTGGTTAGGAGCAGGGCTCGTAACCGAAAGGCT